>JASFYC010000183.1:0-220345 GCA_030412335.1 Botrylloides violaceus | reverse complement strand
GAACAGTGGGCCGAGTGGTTTTACTGACCGCTTTTTGATCGTAAAGTTATGTCGGGAAAGCTTGTGAATGTTTTAATTCTCTCAATTTTCCCTAATTTTCTCAATTTTCTCAATTTCCTCAATTTTCTCAATTTTCTCAAATTTCTCAAATTTCTCAATTCTCTCAATTCTCTCAATTCATTCGAATTCATTCAATTCATTCTATTCTCTAAATTTTCTCAAATCTCTCAAATTTCTCAATTCTCTCAATTCTCTCAATTCTCTCAATTCTCTCAATTCTCTCAATTCTCTCAATTCTCTCAATTCTCTCAATAAACTAACGCTGGAAGTTAAATCTGTGGTGATCTTCTTTACGATACGGGATTTGTATTTACAGGAAATTACGAAAGAGATATCAAATGCAAATTCTTGGAAATATTTGCCTTTGTCTCGTCATCGGCTTGCTGCTCTTCGTGTTTGGCGTTGGATCTCAAGTACCACATCGTCCTTCCTGGGAGAGGTCGTCAGATAGCATCAGGCGCAATCAGCCTCGGGGTTCCAACTCGTGACGTCAAACTATGATGTCAAAAATTTTAAAAATAAACGATTTTCGTGAACACCATTTTTTCACCCGGTGAGAACACTGCGCCCATGGCGAACACTGGAAGTCCAGATGGCCAGCACATTGGGTATAGTGCAGAGGGGTGGAGCTTGACTTTGATAGCCCACCGGCTCCTTTGGTCTATCCTTGTCCTGTTTGCAACGGCACATGGATGGTAGCATGTAACAAATATCATGAGTCTGTGTAAATGCAGTAAAAATCTTATGCACAAAAATATACAGTATCCTTTCCTATTGGATATGCCACCTTCTAATATTCTAATCTAATGAATGCGGTTGTTTCTAGGCGGATACAATTAACTGCACAGTTCTTACTGTGTTCATGCATTTCTTCTTTCTGGCGGCTTGGTTTTGGACCGCAGTTTACAGTTTTATGATATACAGAGATATTGTGCAGGTAATGTTGGAAGACTTCTCTCTCTCACTCTCTCTCTTTCTCTCGTTCTCTTGCTCTCTCGTTCTGTCATTCTTTCTTTCTTTCGCTCTCTCGTTCTCTGGTTCTCTCGCTCTCTCGTTCTTTCGCTCTCTCGCTCTCTCACTCTCTCGTTCTCTCGCTCTCTCGCTCTCTCGTTCTCTCGCTCTCTCGCTCGGGTCCTAGTAGATGCCTATTTACCGCTATTCTGCATTAGCAGTCGATGTACCAGACTCCTTCATTTAGATACTAATATTTAGATTGAGTATTCTGGGAGTATGTCTATTTATTGGCACTCTGCATTGGCAGTCGGACCGGACTGTTACGTCACTGTTAAATCGTTTTTGTTCACAGGTTTTCCCTCACGGAAAAAGTTTCAAGCTGAGAATCGCAGCGGTTTTTGCGTACGGCATACCGCTTGTGATTGTGTTGCTCAATTCGACCATCGCGCTCGCTCATGTCGACGATGATCATGACGACTTCTTAGGTAGGTTGAACATATTCTTATCTGAGTTGTTGGTTTTGAAAATATGGAGTTTTCAACCTTACTACTCACTCGGGCATGAAGTGAAATAGTTGTTTTTGAATTCATGGCGCTTTTAACCCTACTGCTACTATCACGGGTTTCCGTCGCGCTCTATTTATCGGCGTTGCGTAGGCTTCATGGTACGGCAGGTGCGAACCGTCGACGTGTAGCTGCATTTGCGCGTCCCTTTTCGTGACACAGACGTTGCTGATCATTTAGGCCCTATACTGTCGTACAACTTCCAGAGGACCACTTATGCGGTCATAGCATTGGACTCAAATTTTCTCTCTTTCTCTCTCTCTCTCAGTTGATCCATTGAAGCAATCATCATACAGAGCTCGAAATTTCTGTTGGTTGCATTCTTATTCGCTATATTTTGGATTTCTCCTCGCCGTCGGCATCTTACTTATCTTCAATATTGTTGTGTTTTCAATCGCTATACCGAAGCTCACTTGTAGAAAAAGAAAGGTGAGTCGAATAACATGGGTCAGTACTGTAGTGGTCACGTGATCCCAGTTAGTTATAAAAATAGTGGAGACGATGGCGGATGATTCAAATAGTAATAAATATAATAAGTCACCACAGATTTAACGTCCAGTCCAGTTTATTGGTATATAAACTGGTATATAAACTAAACGTTAAATCTGTGGTGACTTATTATATTTATTACAGTTAGTTATAATCACCCTGAACAGGGGTGAGATGCTCCAGGTCTTCCAATCACAAGTGGGGCCTTGCGAACCCGGAACCTTCCAATCAGAAGGCGGACAGTCCAACCTACTCGGCCAACTGAACGGTCATAACACCAGCTCACATCCAGTTTTAAAATAGCTTTCACAGATCGGTAGATCTACCCAACAAAAGTCAAACGTCGGGAAACAAGTGGCGACTGTTATCTCACTCGTGACCACGATGGGATTCTCTTGGCTGTTCGGATTCTTAATGTTAATCTCAGACAACCATGCGTACCTTCTGACGATGAGTTGGCTTTTCACCGTTGTTAATGGATTACAAGTAAGCTTTGTAGCGTTTCGTTATAGGTAACATGTAGGTTTGGTTTGCACTTTCAGAGCTGATTGATTTGGCGATAGATTGAAGGAAGTGACTTACCCTAGCAATTCTTAGCAAATTATTGTTGTTAAGAATTAAGGCATTTTCACCCTACTATGGTCATTTACGTAAAGTCAAGCTTTGTTTATAGCCTGGATCACTGTCACAACTTTTCATTTTGGATCCAACACATTTTAAACCCTTCTAAGCTTCCAAACACCAAATCCCTGCTAATTAGCAGTGCCGATATTACTGGTTTATATCCCGGACCTCCCCGATACTGACTGCTAAGCAAAAATTAACAGATATCAAAACTTATAAGTCTCTGTATCGGGAATCTAACCCGGAACCTCCCGATCAGCAGGCAAACTTTATTGATTGAATTTCAAGCTCAGAATTTATTGAGCCATAATCAGCGAGCCGTGACGGTTCCCTAACTTACGTCATCGTTTACGGTTCACTGCATAATATGTGATGTATTACAGGGTATTCTCATCTTTTACTTCACTGCGGTTCGATCGGGGGAACTGCGGCAACTTTGTGCCCCAATCAACAAGCGATTCACTACAATCACAACCTCATCAACGGGAGTCAGCTCATCTGAAGTTCGGACCTAAATATTATTAGCCTGTTTGTTTGTTTATTTGGAATTTATGGCTTTTTCAACTACTAAGGTCATGCACGCCAGGTCAATGCTTCCAGTTTATAGCCCGAATCACTATTACAACCACGACTCTCCGCACTTCCCCGAAACCGATTGCCAAGCAGGGAAGAAACGGATACCAATCTTAAAGTCTTCGATTTGACTCGGTCGGGAATCGAACCCGCAACCTCCCGATCAGAAGGCGGACAGTCTAAACTACTCGTCCAACTGAACGGTTGACATAATTAAAAGCCTTCAGAAACAGCCGTTAGCCGTCATCATTGTTGTTGTGACGTTTTCAGCCCTACTAAGACCAGGCACGCCAGGTCAATACTTCCGGTTTATAGCCCGGATCAATCACGGCTCTTCGCACTTGCCCTATACCGACTGTCAAACAGAGAAACAATCATATCAATCTTAAAGCCTTTGTTTTGACTCGGTCAGAAATCGAACTGGGAGCCACCTGATCAGAAGAAGGTGCACAGTTAAAAACCTCGACCAACGAATCGGTCTATTAGTATAATACCGTCAATTATGTATTATTCCTACTATTGACAGCAGAGCAGTGAGCATCTCTGAACTACACTGTAAAATATACATATGTTATATACAGAGAACAAGCCTATCATAGCCAATAGCCATTTAGTCTAGTGGTCGGCAACCGCCGGGTCCGCGAAGCCTCCGTTACCGGTCCGTGAAAGCTAGCATGTGTATCTTCATAACCGGAAGAAATGCGCCTGCGTTATATTAACGTGCGATCCTGCAATGTCAGCGAGTGAGTATCGATGAGCAGCATCTGACTTTCGACAAATAGCGAATCGCAGTCACCATAAATGTTAATAATGATACGCACGTAAATACGAGGTCTGCGCGTCTACTGTACAAGCCGAAGTTCGTGCGCCACCTCCGAACCCCGTCTCTTAGCCCCGAGGCGACAATCGAGAAGGCTACCAGCCTCTATTTTTGCCAGGCAAGTCGACACCCGACTTGATCTGACGTGAACAGATCGAGACCCGCCTCACGTTTTGGGCGGCGAGCTGTCACAAGTTCTCGGAACTCAGCTCCTTCACCAGGTGAAAATAGTCGAGCCGATGAAGAACATTCCAAATAATAATAGATAGAATAAGTCACCACGGATATAATGTGATGCCCAATTTAATCGAATATAAATACACCGCACACAAGCTTTCAGAGCCTTCATCAGGTGAAAATGGTGAAATGTGACAATCCGTAAGGCCTATTTCGTCATCGTTGCGGCTGGGGCAGGGTTGAATGAACTCCACAAAGGCAGGACGCCCCCTATTAACACCCACCCCAGTTTAATATATTTGGGGTTTTGTCTAAGAGGGCGCCACCTTCTAAGTATGAAACTTCATGGCGTTACATATTTTAATATCATAAAACATAGTTATAATATTTTTACTAAATATTAATATTTATACAATCATAAGAATATATGAAAATATCAGAGTACGTGGATGGATTCATAAAGTGCTTCTTAGAGCTGGTTTAAAAGGGCGTCCTGTTTCAGAACGGGGAAGGTCCGGATGTGTAAATTTTGAATCCGCACCCGGATCAGGAGTCTAGAGTTCTCAAACGGCTTCATATCATGATCCGGGTCCGGATGCAGAAAATCTGGATCCGGGTGTGTATAATTTTGTATCAAGACCCGGATCAGTGGTTTAAAATTCCTAAACTGCTTCAGATCAGGACAGCTCCGGATTTTAAATTTTGAATCCGGATCCAGAACAGAGGTTTAGAGTTCCCAAACTACTTCAGATCAGGATCTCGGTCCGGATTTCCAATTTTTGAATCCGGATCCGGGCTCCAAAATTTCTAGATGTGGGATGGCTTGGGATCAGGATCCATGTCCAGATGTTGAAAATCTGGATCCGGATCCGGATGTGTAAAATTTGGAATTCGCTCATTTCTATCAAGGTCGTTTAATTCTAAAAAGTGGCGGTAAGCTTAAAAAAATAGAGTCTCCAGTCTCAAGATTTAATGACAGTTCGATGTTTGAGTTCTTCCGGACGTACCGGTTTTGTCGGAGTTTGCCGGGTTTTCTGTTGAGCTTTCATATGAGCTGCATGGACCGAGTTGGCAACTTCGTGGTAACACTGAAAAACAAATCATTCGCTTCGTTGAATTGTACTCAATTCGCTAGTTGGCGAGAAAGAGTTGCTAATCGTAGATTTCATCGATGTGACTTATATCCCCTAGGTGATGATAAAGAGCTCTCTCACGGTAAATCTACCAATCAGCGCAGACTGGTTGTGTCCGGATTGATTATCTTGAGACAAGGGATTTCTGTCAGGGCGGCCCAATAACTTTTGTCACGGCTCGTCATTAGTTCTATTGCTGGTCGTCGACCGGGTTCATTATCTCAATGTGAGTTTAGGGACTCGCGCCTTGAAATTGCTACGGGTCAACGCACAGCTACGGGTGACACGCAGTGTCCAGGATGCTTCGATAGGGAAGGAGCCCAAGAGAAGACGCTGACTCTGACACCAGTAAGAGAGAGAGAGAGAGAGAGAGATAGAGCGCTTATCAAAATCAGACTACCTTGAGACAAAACGGTAATGCGTTCAGTTCGTAGATGTTCTCACTTCCTTCAGGGGCTCGCCGACATTTCTAAAAATATAACAACAACGTCATTCCTCACGGTTTCTCAAGGTTGAGTGACGAGTGACGAGTGAGGAATATCTATCTTCGCTGAAAATAACGCACCTGACGCGTCACCAGGCAGACAGACTGGACTCAAGCCTTTAAACGTACATTTACTAACATTTATGGTGACTGAGATATCTTGTTCTCTGAAAATCGCTTGCTGACGTTGTACACTTGCTTATCTAACTGAAATATTACTCACCTGTACACTAACTAGGCCTTACGTAGATAGACATCACGATAAGCATGACAGTTTTCTAAAGGTTACCTAAGCTGAAAAGAAAGTTTTGTAGCGTATCGTTGCAGGTAATCTTGCCTCTGGTCTGTCATTTCATTTGGTGGCCAGAGCTGAATGGAGCGTACCCGATTCAACGGTGATTTACCCAAGCAATTTTTAACAGTAGTTGTTGTTTTGAATTTATGGCGTTTTCACCCTACTATGGTCATGTATGTCAGGTCAATTTTTCCATTTTATAGCAAGGATTACCCCCACAAACTCTCCCTGTACTGACAGCCAAGTAGAGAGGGAACGGTTTGACTCGGTCAGGAATCAAACCCGGTACCTCCCGATCAGAAGGCGGAAAGTCAAAACAACTCTGCCAACTGAACGGTTCACTAGCAATACTACATTGAGTTAGGTTAACATACCTGGCATACGAAACAGTCTGGATGCCAATAGTTAGACATCGCTTCTATGTAGGATCCAGTAATAATTGTGTCGCACCCATGGCAAGTGCGGGCGTGCAATGTGAAGAAGTCATCCAAACAGTAAGGCATCCCGTCTTTCACAATGTACGAATCCATCAGTGGGTTGTTACAATGGCAGCACCTGGAAGAGAAGGCAGAGAATTTGCTGTTGCTGTTTTGAATTTATGATCATAATCAAGTCTCACCTTGTCAGAAAAAAGCGATCGTCCCTACGTGTGGGGTCGCCAAAGGCTTGCGCATGAAACGCAACGCGGTATGAGGCCCACACATGGCCTTGTGTGGAAAATACTTGACCCATGTCAATCTTTGCCACAGATGGCCCATGCCGTATCGCACTCGGCTGGGCCAGTTATGGCCTGAGTAGAGGGATAGTGTTGCGTTTGCATGTCCTTAACCACACATGGGCTACCAATGGACATGCGAAATTGCAGTCACGCGCCCTACGTGGGACGTACGCTAATTTCTGATTGGGTATATGCCAGGTCAACTTGCAATATTAAGGTAATATACTGTACACCATGTCAATGTTTAGTAAGCGTCGCGATATTTCAAACTTGTAGCCCGAATCATTGTGACACTGGTTTTTGTCTTGGGGGAGAGGGTCGGACCAGCTGCTCAGCTATTTCTACAACATGCTAATTAGTGATCGCTACCAAAACGTGACAATCCTTCAAATCAAACTGTCTAACCCTGCGTAATAACATGGCTAACAGCTTTAAGCGAAGATTAATAATAAGTGTCAGATAGTTAATCCCCGTGACGTATCTTAATTATGATCGAATAGAGAGGGGATTAATTAAACAAACAAAGACCTAACGGTTATTAATAGAGACGTAATCCCCGTAAAAATAACTTTCCCGTTATACTGTTGATTTAAAAATAGCTCATTGTGACGCAAAGTGGCTTTTCCCGCCACGCTTCCGATTTATTGTTAATGTTTGTTTGCTTACTACTTATATTATTTCGAGATTGAGAAAAGTGTAGGAGTTGCATTTGCACTGAACGACAAACTAGATGTGACAAACTTTTCAACCAGTCAGCGTAGCGTTAACGTGAGATCCGATATCCAAGAATTCGATCAACGCATCGGATTCTCAACGTCTGGGCAGAACTTCTCAAATTGTATGAATCATATTTTAGCTACATGCTCACACACAGAGACAAGAAAGACTCGATTACCACAACGCTTGGCAATCGCTAAGGGAGTGACCGATTTGAAGAATCTATTGACAATGCCGCCAAACAGTGACTGATGTGTGGCTGCCCTCCAGTCTATCCGACGAAATAACAAAAAATGCCAAATGAACCAGGAAACCTACATACACTGGATGTTAGATGCTGCTACTAACCTGAAATGCTTCAAATGCCAATGTCGTCCGAGCGCCTGAAAAACATCATTTATATCAGATTTGAAATTGCTTCATGCACAAAGTAAATATGCGTTGGAAATACCCTACTATAGTAATATATAGTCATGCGACTCTATGGATGAGTCTGTGCAACTCGCATGTTAGAATTGCAACTGTGTGTCTACTAACCTTAATATAACCTTGATCAGGACGGATCTTATCCCCGCAGTTGCTACACGTGGTACCAAACCATTTTGATCTTTCCGCAAGAGAAGACGGCAGTATCTGAATAGAAAGTAGACGTGGCTCGCATGCTTTGGGAGCTCTGCTCCTACTTCAGGTAATTCGAATATGACGCAGAAAGTCATTGTTGGTATGTGACGAACAAATCTCTTTCTCTGTCTCTGTCTGGTTTGGCTCCGCTTCGGATTGGTACGTATGTCGGCAAGCTGGTCGATTCGCTAACGCGTCCGAGAATGAAGTCTTTGCGCAGACCAAAGACTTCGAAATTAAATCCGCTAGTTGGCGCTACTGAAACTTATCGTGTCTCCGGCATCATTGATTCAATCGAGCGAATGTTCTGAGGTCGGCGACGAAAACAGGAAAATGAAAGTGGTTTCTTCACATGTATGATGCAACAAACGCCGCCTAAATCACATTGTTACGTTGGTAGGTACCTCATAAAGCCTTTGCTTTCGTTCGTATTTTTCGATTTTATGACGACCTGTGTCGTTATGGAAACAAGGCGATAGCTGTGACCTCTGAACTTCGCTCCACGCCGCTGTGTTGGCGAGGATCTGGCCACCTAGAGTAAAAAACGAGTGACGTCACTATGACGTTTGGTGACGAGGACTCGCAGACTCGTAGGATACACAGACTAGTTCTGCCTATGTGTGCCATGCTAGTATTTGTGTTCATATACAGGCTGGACAAGGAGACAATGAAGGAGCTGGAAGGCTATCCAAGTGTACTCTTCAGTATCCTCTGCCCGTCTATAATTCCAGTGTTCCCCCAGGAGCATAGTGTTCACCGTGGGCACAGTGGTCACAGTTTTCGCCGTGAGCACAGTGGTCGCCGTGGGCACGTCTAACGAGAAAGTTAGGGATACTATCTTTGGTACGATGCGGTCTCGGGATTGGAACCTGGCCGAAGGCCTGCACTATCTTCAATGTCCTAGCCGTATAGAATTCCAGTGTTCCCCCGTGGGTATAGTGTTCGCCGTGGGCACAGTGTTACCTGTGAGCACGTCTAGCGAGAAAGTTACGGATACCATTTTTAACATCTTTTGTGAGATGCAGTCTCTTGATTTGAATCTGCGAACCTAACGTTGTCGTGGTCGTGGGCGTTTTAAGAAAATTTTAATAATCACCTTTCGCCAGTTTCGATATCTCGGTGGCCAAGTTCAGTTCGTTGCCGAAATATTTCGTTTTTGACGCCGCAAAATCGTATTCAGACTCGACCTTTCCCCTGGAGATACAAAAATTGATATAAAGCGTGGCAACTGGTCATAGAGATGGCCTGGCCCAGGCAAGGCCGGGCTCTGACTTCTGTTGAATCACTATATTCTGATGTGAACCAAAGTCTGGCCACATCCTATACGCTACCGCAATTATCGAGGAAAAGCCTGAGCGACTGACCAGCAGACAAAAAAAACCAAGTCTGAATAATGCGAGCGTCCTGGCTACAAACTCAGCCACAATTCCGAGGGAAAATTCGAGGAAGGAACGCTGTACGATTCTGTTTTACGGCTGTTGAAGGCAGCGCGAATGAGTATCCGACGAATCGCAGGCGATCTCACACTTCGCAAATATACGAAAGTTTGTCTGGGTAATTTTCCTTTCGATACAATATCCATCTTACCTTTCTAACGGTGCTACGAAATATAGTATATGAATGTAATAAAGAGCGGACGATCCAAATAGTAATAAATAAAATAAATCACCACATATTTAACATCTAGTCCAGTTTATTGGAATATAATTCACAAGCTTTCAAAGCTCCAACCTACTAGAGTAATATATATAGTAAGTCACCACAGATTTTACGTCTAGTCCAGTTTATTGGAATATAATTCACAAGCTCTGTGTTGACTATCATTATCAATTACTACAGTAGGGCGAATTATCATATTAATATAAGCTGGATTAATACTGACTAACTGTAGAGGATATATTATAACAACCTCATCCATAAGCTTCAAGGGCTCATCTTCTTCATCAAGTCAAATGTATTCCTTCTTACCTCGAAACTCCGATCTGTAATCTGGGTCCGTTGAAGACCAACCTCTGTCCAGCTATCCCGCGCTTCTCTTCAACCCGCGAACATGACGCGCATGAGAGAACTGGTTCAGGCCATTTGATGTTAACGAAGGCAGTTTGGATCGTTAGGCAGCTGAACGGAGGAAGAACTTGTTCATGTGTACGAGAGAGAGAGAGAGAGAGAGAGAGGGGGGGGAGAGAATACACTATTATCAGCCTTAATACCGTTCAGTGGCCCAAGTTGTTGGACCTTCCGGGTTCGATTCGTGACCGATTCAAACCAAAGACTTTAAAATTGGTTTCCGTCTCTGCTTGATACTCGGCATCGATGGAGGGCGGAGCGTTGTGGTTGTGATAGTGATCCGGGGTTATAAACAAGAATTATTATCGACAAATGTGCTAAAAATTGACAGACCATGGACTACTTAATTCAGTGGGCCATGACCTGATGTATAATACCTTAGTAGGATTGTAAACACCATAAATTCAAAACAGCAAATCGACCACTAAGGTCGCCAAAAGTCGATAGACCGGTTGGTATCGACGATTACACGGTGGAGGAAGCCAATTATCGTCCCGGCCTTGAGAATTTAGTGTCTCCAAGGTCAAAGTTCATTAGCGACTTACCAGTTAAGTGCGTCCCAAGGTTGCTGGAAAATGACGACAGCTTGATCGCTGTGTGACGAAACAATGAAGCCGTGAAAGTCCCGAACGCATCGAGATAATGTCTCATTGAATAGAGTAAAAAATCTGGAAAGAATTTGACAAAATTCAGATATTCTGCTTTGGCTAGGCCCGTAGGGAGGCGTCAGAAATGCGACGGATTGAAAACACCATCAATTTTAACGTATATGCCCAGTTATTCTACGTCTTTATGCCACTGACCGCAAGAAGTCGAGGTGTATTGTCAACTACTGTGGGCCCGAACTGTGAAAGATTGAAAACGCCATAAATTTAAGCATGGGCCAATGGGCGATATTATTCAAGGCGATCTTTAATCATTGATCATTGTCCGCGTCAATTCGACGTATAGTATATACACTTGAATAGTTTATTCATATCAATATTAAAACGTTTAAAAGACTTTTCGTCCGGCTCTCATCAGTAAACACGCCATAATCTATTTATCTATCTATCTATCTATCTATCTACAATTTTTGATTCAAAATTTATTCTGGCGTGTTTACTGATGAGAGCCGGACGAAAAGTCTTTTAAACGTTAATATTGATATGAATAAACTATTTCAAGCAATTTTGGAAGTTCTGTACTACGAAGAGTATATACACTTCGCCAGGCAGGATGAGTTGAAGCAAGCAAGCTGGACATGGAGCCGCCGAAAGAGTCGGCAATTAAAGTCACCCGTCCTGCACCATCCTCAATCTGCTGGTCCGTCTAACGAAGAAGTTATAGCGATACACGGATACCATTTTAAAACATTCGGGATTTGAACCCAGGACCTATCAGTTTTATGATCGACAACCAGCACCATTACACCACGAAAAAACCAACCACCCAACCTCTCTTCTGAAAGACCTTGATGAGGCCATGAAACAGTGGCTGCCCGGACGTCTAGTCCGAAGGAAAGCCATATGAAAGTTTCTCTGTTCTTTCAATTCCATTAATTTAATTCTTCCCATTTAAAGTCACGCTTACATGTGTTATGATGCACAGTTTGGACAGAATTCAAATATTCGTCTTAAATTCACAGCCTACTATCGATTTTCTTTGCATTACTGGGGATTCTTCTTCTTATCAGATGCCTACGTCACAAGAAGTCAATCGAAGCTCTAAGCTACGTGAAATTCTCATGTGTCAACACCGCTGGGGGAAACGAGGTTAAGTATGTCGCTCGTATCCATGCCAATAGATATATTCTCATGCGCCACCACCGCTGGCAGACACAGGGAACTGGAAACTCTTTGGTCGTGAAATATTAATTTGTTAACATTGAAACATAAATGCTTCATAATGTTTCCTCTGCGTTGGAACCGCAGAGTGATATTCATATATCACTACAACTGAAAATCGTGAGCCTTTCGAGATGGTCTTTTAAGGGACGAATGAAAAATGGCGGGAAATCGTATGACCTGAAATCTGAATTCACAACCTCGCTAATGGAATCCCAGCACAATCAGAAATCTACGTATGGCCCACGTATGGCGCGAAGATGCAATTTCGCATGATCTTGGGTGGCCCGTGTATGGTTAACGGTATGCAAACGCAACACTGGCCAGTGTTGACATGGCCGTGTTTGGGCTATTTACGGCCCTACTCACGCCATAACTGGTCCCCGTGATTGCAATACGGCATAGGCCATCTGTGGCAAAGATGTGCAGGGGCCAGGTATTTCCCTAGCAAGGCCATGTTTGGGCCTCATAACACGTGGCGTTCCATGCGCAAGCCTTGGCATCCCCACACACTGACCACGTAGCGACGCTCGCATTTTTCTGAGTGGGAGAGAAAGAGATATATATTGCTAAGATTGGAATTCGAGAAGGGCTTGGGATGATCTTTCAAGGGAAAGTGTCAGTGTTTGCGGAAACTTTTGCGTTCAAGCAACATTGGGTAATCATATGTGCTTGCGGCCGTGAATGTTGTACATGGACATGGAAATGGTTGGGAGATGTCGTTATAGAAACATGACGTAAACTCTTACGTGGCTATGACGTCTTGTGTACATCGTTTGTATACTTCGTCGACTCCGTTCATGCATAGCGACATAACTGTAACAACCCCTGTCGGACCCCGCCCTTTGGAGGTAAGGGGCGATGCTTGACGCTGCAAAAATAAGTCACACCTCACGTATTTGTACTCAGCAGTCGCTGCTCGGTAGACTACAAGTCTCAGTTCTTTATGAAGCCTTGTTTACACTGAGCGTAAATCTTTGTTGCACTCGGCGTTTCAATTCGAACGCCTCTCAGTTTTTACGCTCGCTCCAATCGCGCGATGCACGCAAAAGTTGCGACGTCACAGCGCAAAACTCTCTGGCGCAGGTTTTCCGCTCTTCTTCCGATCGTTACGCGCTCAATGTGAACAAGAGACAACATCAGTGTAATATCGAACGGGTCACCAATTTCTCGTTTGCCGATGATAAATTCCCAGTTGAAGTGTGAATCTCGGGGGAGACGAGGTGGTTGCAGCATTAGGGACACCTGCTAGGATTCCTATAACTGATTAATCCAGCTAAGATTTGCGCTCAATGTGAACACGGCATAAATTTGATGCAATAGAAATGCCCACCTTGACCAATCCTGTCTCGATTAAACTCGCGGTCGCCTCAATTTCAGGCGAACCTTCTCCGTAGTGAGTGCTTCTAGAAATAAAAAAAGGAAAAATTTTGGTGTACATGGAGAACGTTTCCAATAACGTGATCTTGAGCTCTCCATGATCTTCACCCGTCGGATTTCCCGGGGATCTCTCCCCTTGGTTTCCCCGTGTACCGCTAAGAGTATACGTAAACGCTGATTAGCACACCATAACTAATGAAGTGTTCCCCATGTGCTCTGAAAAGCCAAGTGTTCCCCATGTACATCTCATCAATACGCTAACCCTCACCCCAATCTATTACGCTGATTAATCCATAATAACCAATCAAGTGTTCCCCACGTGCACTGAAAAGCAAAGTGTTCCCATTGTACATCTCATCAATACGCTAACCCTTACCCCTATTTATTACGCTGATTAATCAATAATAACCAATCAAGTGTTCCCCATGTACACCCACATTGTTGCATTGCAATGATTGCAATACGAACACCTCTGTATAGTCAATGGCCCGTTCTATGACCATGGCACCCAAAGACCTTCAGGCGGGGAGCCCCACTAAAAAAAATCTGAGGCCGAGAGATTCGACTGCCAGGATAACCAATCTTTTTTTTAAGTTGAAATTTATGGCGTTTTCACCAACTAAGGTCATTTACGCCAGGTCGATGCCCACGATATACTGTACGTGTCAATACTTCCGGTTTACAGCCCGGATCACTATTACAATCACGGTTCACCGCACTTCCCCGATACCGACTGCCAAGCAGGGTGGGACCGGATAGCAATTTAAAGTCTTCGATTTGACTCGGTCGGGAATCGAACTCGGAAACTCCCGATCACCAGGCGGACAGTCTAAACCACTCGGCCAACTGAACGGTAAGTTAGTAGTTGATTCCGACGCTTCTGGAAGATGAATTCAGACGGATAGCCTACATTGTTTTGGGACTATATGGGACTATAAGTAACAAAAAATTGATATCCATGATTTTTGTATTATCGATATCGGCCATCAGTCAGGTGAAAGGACGACTAACGTATCGGCCTTGAAAAAAAATAGTATCGGTTGATATCAACTCTATACTCTCAGCACCAAAAATCTTTTGTTATTAACAAAAAGTACTTACCCTTCTTTCCCAGTCATTTCGCAATTTTTCTTACTTCATACAATAAATTGAAAATGAAGCCCTTGTTGTACCCATTATAGCCTATCCAACACATATATTCTGCCAGTAAAAGAAGAAAATGTTAGCGCCCAAAGGGTGTAAAAGGAATCGGTCAATAGCGGACAAAGTCAACAACAGGGTGTGTAATACGGGGTCTTCATGGTTGATTGCGTTGTGCGCAGTTGTTGTTCAGAATTAACCCTACTAGTGTTAAACTCCACGTCGATACTTCCTTTGGAATTGATTGCCAAGCAGAGAGTTTGACTCGGTCGGGATTCGAACCCGTGACGTCACGATCCGAAGATTGACAATCAAGCTAGTTGGCTTGCGGGCTCCACTGATTCTTGTGACTGGCGATAACTTGTGCGTGGCGGCGAGGTTAAAATTGAAGGTGTGATGTGGGTGTGGCCCGACTATGGCTTCATGTAGAAGAGATTAAAACTTCGGATACGACCCGGATAGTTTGAAATTTGCGAAATCCGGCTCCGGATTTGGAGGATACTTTATCATTTTTACGGTTGCTCTATAAAGGCCGCGCGAGACACTTTCTGTTGATAACCGCGTCACGTTAATTAGTACCGGCATTGTTACGTCGCAATGATAAGCATTGTTTAATAATTAATTCTAATTTTGTTTCGTAATAAAAAAAATCAAAATTTCTTCTCAGGCAATCAAAGCGTTCCATTTAATGAGTCATTGTTTTGTCATAGAATCATATTTCGCGACCTCAGGACACGGTTGATTTCGCGTCAATAATTTAAAAGCGCCTTGCTGATTGTTAACGAATAAAGCAAATTTAATTATGAAAAGAGGATGATGTTGGAAGACTTCATATTAATTTTCGAGATGTCATCGTTCGATCACTATACTCAGAAATCACAGCGAAACCGAACAGTTTGGCTGCCTGCTTTCTCTAAATCGACGTACAAAACCTAAGCAGTGGACCGAGTGGGTCAGACTTTCCGCCTTCTGATCGGCATGTTCTGGGTTCGATTCCCGACTGAGTCAAATCGAAGACTTGAAAATTGGTATCCGTTCCTTCTCTGCTTGGCAGTCGGTATCGGGGAAGTGCGGTGATCCGGCCTATAACCTGGAAGCATCAGTATCTCGTACTACAAGCATGTTGACCTGGCGTATATACAACCTTAGTACAGTAGTATGACAAAAACAAACCTGTTTACTATTGTATTTGTACGAATGCATACATATTTACAATCTTAAACGTCATCATCATGAAAATTTGGAATTGGAGAACTAAGTTCTCATCAGGCGCTTCCACTTCCTCAGATGTCGTGAGAAAGAAGTTGCTGACAATTCTCCCGATCAATCAGGCTGGTGCGTCAACGAAATTCTTGTCGGATACAAGATTTCCTGAACAGGCTGCTGAAATTGACCTTACAAACTCCCTCTTAAAATTGAGCCGATGGCGGTCGATCTATAGATATCATTCAGACGATCCATCACAGAATTAACGTCCAGCCTTGGTTTATTGAGAATTATAACATTAGTGGTGAATCGTCATCACGATATAGCAAAGAATATAGTGGAACCGTTGGTGGACGATCCGTAAAGAAGATCCATCACAGAATTAACGTCTAGCCTTGGTTTATAGAGAATTACAACATGCACAAGCTTTCGTCCCGCCCAACTTGAGGAACTTGAGATGCACCGTCGATATATCATTCTTAAACCGTGATTTATAACCTCAAACGCTGCTTTGTTTGCTCACAATGTTTGGTCTTTGGCGATAGAAGCCGGTATATGTCAAGCAGTTAGACTTACAGGCACTCTGCATTGTGAATGCGGAACTAAATTCGCTCGCTGATGGTTATACAATGACAATGCCAGATAGCTATGGAACATGGTGGATATGCGCTACGAACGAGCTGCGAGCCTGCGACCATATCCTTTTTTCGTTTCGCATTGTCGATACTTCTTCAGACTAGACGCTAGGGCGGCCACATAGCAGCGACGGTTTCAGACCAGTAACTTCATTTGGTGGTTTGTACTGGAATGGATGCCACGGTCTGCGGTTTGCTCGTCTATAGGCTTACCACACTCGCATAACCCCCCACTAATGACTTGCATGACTTGCATGTCTCTATAGAACTGACCAACGCAAGCTTCCTGCTATCATGACGCTGCATACGTCTACAAATCTACCACCTCTTACGACTTCACAATTATCACCATTGTTACGCTCAATAGTCCACCGAGGCAAATATTATTTGATCATAATGTGATGTTTATTTTAATGACGAGCCCCTCCAGAAATCGAAGTTGAACAAATATCATACGAGGAAGTACCATTCTTATGTCACAACTGATGCTATTCATTCCATTATATTCTAACAATAGCTTATAGATTTTCAACTGTGACAAGAATATAGAGAAACTCGACGATTTGAGGGACGTACTCATTTACGATGAGTATGCCAACGACTTATACGCCTCTCTTGGGGTACCGTGCGCATTCATCCATAACGTGTGACGTCATTGCGACCTTTTCGAAATTTAAAGCTAGTTGCAAACCTGCTTGAGATCCTTCGTTTACGGATGTTAGTCATAAGTTGTATTCAAACAAGGCATACGCTCGTCTGTAGCTTCTAGAGTTGAAGTTGTGGGAACTTCTATTCGTAAAGTATATAATTGCTATGATCTTGATACCGTGAACAACAAATTTTCATTCTAGGAAATCTTAACCGACTCTAACATGAAGTGGATGATTATTGCTTTGAATTGAGCGCCATTGATTGGTTACTAACGTGATTGGAATGTTACAAAAGGTTATGGCAATGTTATAGTCTGGTCAGCTATTATCGGGTGGTCCACTGGGACCTTATACAGAGCACTGATATTAGTTAGTTTGATCGTTCTGCTTGGCAGTCAGTATCAGCGAAATGCAGCGGGTTGCGTTTTCCAATCAGAAATCCACGTACGGCCCACGGATAGCGAAGCTGCAATTTCGCATGGCCATTGGTGACCCGTGTGTGGTTAAGGGTGTGGGAAACGAAACACTGGTCCGTGTACACGCGAGTGTGTTTGAGCCATTTACGACAACAAATTACTTTGGGCTTTTTGATACTGTGGTTTCTGCCTTTGATAACCTACCGGTTTACGCACCTCATTGTCAAGCTTGCGCCTGCATATCATGTACCAAGAGTGTCTTAATATGTAGAACCAGGCGATATAGACTGGATATACCGTTCAGCTTGCCATCTCGGCAATCTATCCAAGTCCGTTGATTCAAAATAACTGCAAATCGCAAATATTCGTTGACACTTCAAAAAGCATTTTACAAATTCTGCAAATCTCTGTAATCTTCCAAACTCCACAAAATCTCAAATATCCTGAATTCCTCAACCTATTTTAGAAAAATGCGGCGATGTAAGAGGTTTCTAGAATTTCAAATTTGAATAATCATTTATTTTCCTCAAAACTTATGACCTCGTTTGAACCTGACTACCAACGAGCCGCGATACCAATGTTGAAGTCTGTGGCTCGATTTTTTCGTCAAAAATTATGACCTCGTTTGAACCTGACTATCAGTGAGCGGCTGCAGTTTCTTCTGGTTTGACAATTCTCTCTCTCTCTCTCTCTCTCTCTCACTTTCTCACGAAACCAATGTTAAAGTCTGTGGTTTGACTTGGTCAGGAATCGCTCAGTTGACTGATTGTTTGACTGCCAGCCTTTTGATCGAGAGGTCGCGCTTCGATTCCGCAGCCGCAATCAATCAATACACGCACTCTAAGCATTGACCTGGCTTATATGATCTCAGTAGGGTTGAAAACGTCATGAATTCAAAGCACCAACAAACAACGGTCTGTCGGCTGGCATTGTGTGATTCTAACTAACTCTGCCTTTCAGTATCGTCGGCTCCAAACCCCGATTCGCCAGATATTTATATATTTATCATATAGCGCAACCTTCTACCTTCATGCCTCTGCACGTATCAGTAGCTCTGTTAAATGAATCCGTACAGTCTCAGTTCAACTCTCACGAGTCTCAATTCAAATTCATTAAGTTACGTCGGTTAATCTCTTCAAACAATAATTCTCTCGTCTCTCTAATCCTAACTTCATAACTTGTACAAGATATTAATATCAGAAACTATGTCAAGATATTAGTGTGATTAACGACATGGTGTGTTCTACTGTCTTATCAAACAGAAGCGGCTTCAAATCGTCGGCGCCGTGTTCTGCAATAGAGAACTCAACAGATTTTTTAAGGCCTTGAGCATGATGGGATTTTGAAGCGTCACTCGGGTGAGAGACGGTGCCGCCCACCTCTTGTAACAACACTGTTTCTGACCTTCAACCGTGGTGCACCGGTGTCGCTATACCGACTGTTCATATACGTATAGTATTTCCGGCAAGGTTTACGATCCGCCGCGCAGCGTATATACCCGGGTGAAAAACGGCGCCTTCGCAATTAATCCGACCGAGCGACCGCGCGTGCTTCATGTGGTTCTGCTGCTCGGCAGTTTTAATAACGAACTGGCTTGACTCATGGCCTTCGCGAGCGATGCGATCGATTCAACTCTGAACATTTCTCTCTAATCGGTGGCCTGGGTGATTTCAGTAGCTGTGAATTTGCCGTCCAATTAATCAATGTTTCTCATTGAAATTGCCTTCGAAAAATTTGCGAGTGAGCTGACTTAAAGTCCTGATATGTCATCGCGTAAGTCACACTTGATTGTAGCGCCAAAAATATCGAATATCACGTCATTTAATCTGTTTGCTGACAACAAAACGCGTTAAGAATTTCTGTAATGTATACAGATATCTATTGTTTCATAAACAATCATATCTCCGCCCGTTTCTTGTTAGCCGCTTTTGTTCCCGCGTCAAGACGAAACGAGCAACCGTGTTACCACGACGCGTGTAAGCGCGGATGTTTAATATTGCTTGACCAATACGAGTTAGCCCGTAACTGTAGGGACTCTAGACGCCCCCATCTGCCAGGCTTGGCCCCGCATCCAGTTTGCTATGACCGAATGAGCATTTCCTGCAGGAATTAGAACTATGCCCAGGCGACACATTTACAGGCGTCACACATTCATTAGCAGACGACGGACTGAGCGAGCGGCGTTTGTCACGTCATAGTCATACGCATTGTCACGTATTAAACGTTTCACGTTGTACGAGATATCAAAGATCGCAAATCGAAAAAGATCATCCTCAATCAAGTACACTGACATTGTGACCGCATAATCCATTTTGACCATCAATTATAATGCTCTTGAACTGATTGTTGACGCGACAATGTTCGCTACTATCAGACAACGACGAGAATTTTACCAGAAAACTTTCTGCAGACGAAAAAAGCGTTCGACGACAAAAAAGCGTTTAACAAACGGTAGTGCGTGAGTCATGTCACTGAAGTGCATCTACGTACAGTTGCGTAAGATCAAATTGTCATCACACGATCGCAGTTGAAAAGAAAACGCAACGAAAAAAAAAAGAAAAAAAAAACGCAACGAAAAATAGTGGAGCCGATGACGGACGATCCAAAATAGTAATAGATAAAATAAGTCAACGCAGATTTAACGTCGAGTCCAGTTTATTGGAATATAATTCACAAGCTTTTAGAATACCCTCCTTCATCAGGTGAAATTTAACTCCGAAAGCTTTTGATTATGTTCAATAAACTGGACTGACGATCTATAGTGACACATTCTATCTATTACTATGAGTAATTGAGTTTCGAAAGCTTTTGAATTATATTCCAATAAACTGGACTGGACGTTAAACCAGTGGTGACGTATTCTATCTATTACTAGTTGGATCGTCCGTTATCGGCTCTGCTACTGGCAGAAATCCTGACCTGTTTGTTAGTTTGAAATTTACGGCGTTTTCAACTACTAAGGTCATTTACGTCAGGTCAATACTTCCGGCTTAAAGCCCGGATCACTATTACAACCACGACTCTCCGCATTCCCCGAAACCGACTGCCAGGCAGGGAAGGAACGGATACCAATTTTAAAGTCTTCGATTTGACTCGGTCGGGAATCGAATCCGGAACCTCTCGATCAGAAGGCGGAGTCTAAGCCACTCGGCCAACTGAACTGACCTGACCCGACACTGCCGATTATTAATTGAGATAGACAATATTTACAGCCCTAATAATCAGAATAGACGCATCTCAGGCAACAACGGATAATCCCCTGATTGACGACCCGGGGCCTCGCGTTGGGCACTAAAGATCTCGCGGTGATTATTCGAATTTTGCTGCATTTACGCAGACTCACGTGATACACTCACACACTATACAGGTCCGTATGGTGGCTGGACAGGCTGTCTGGTGCATATGCAGGCAGGACAAGGAAGCACTGAAGGAACCACACGGCTATTGAAGTCATCCCATCCCTCCGCAATATGTGCTGGCCGCTGTTTAGGAAGCTACGGACACCATTTTTAACATCTTCGGTAAGATGAAGTCTTCGGATATGAATCCGAGACCTGTCAATACCGGAAACTATTACCATGATTTCATGTTCCTTGAACTAAATACTTTCCTGATTGACAAAATAAAGTTCTCTCTCTCTCTCTCTTTCCGACTCGAAAGTCGTATCGGGCCACCCACCATGATTTAATACTTTACTGGTTGAAAAAATAGAGTTCTCTTTCTCTCTCTCTCGGTTTCGTGACCGGCGACCTACCATTACCGGCAAAGGTCAATGACCTTGGGTTTATCATCGGCCGGTTTGAATATCGATCGATGGTTGCTGTCGACGTGACTTTGGTGTGGCAGCTAATCGATAGAAGTAAAGAGGAACGGATTGGTTAATTGTTTTTAGACCTTTATTCCACCGACTGCCTCCTAGATACTTAAGTTTATAGATTACTGGCATTTACTTATGCAGAGGTGTTACTGTGTGGTAGTTTTAATTCTCAATAAAGTAAGGCTCGACGCTGAATCTGTGGTGATCTTCTTTACAATATCTTTTGATCGTCCGCCATAGGCTCCACTACACTACACTGCAATTCTCTTAGACAGAGGAGTCATCTTTCCTCGCATTTTGACTACCACACTTTCAGACCTGTCTAGCAGATACCACGCACAATATACTCTCCGCATACGTAATACGCCACCTTGAACTTTATACCCGCCATCCACCGGTCCCTCGATCTATGCCGTCAACTTTACCATTATTACACCAGAAAGATTCTAGAATGCCCTCCCAGTCCGAAAAATGCGAGCGTCCCTACGTGGCCCGGGTGAGGGGTTGCCAAGGCTTGCGCATGGATCGCCACGCGTTATGAAGCCCACACCTGGCCTTGTTAGTGAAAAGCCTGGCAAATATACATCTTTGCCACAAATGGCCCGTGCCGTATCTCACTCACGTGGGCCAGTTATGGCCTTAGTTGGGCCGTTTGCATACCTTTAACCAAACACGGGCCAGTTATGGCCTGAGTAGGGGCGTAAATGACCCAAACACGGTCACATGTGCACGGGCCAGTGGTGCGTTTGCATACCCTTAATCACACACGGGCCACCAAAGGCCATGCGAAATTGCAGCTTCTTGCCATACGTGGGCCATACGTATATTTCTGATTATTTTAACCAAAAATTTCAAAACTTGAGAATATCTCCTGACTATAATACCCTCGCTATATCGCAATTATCACTGGAAAACGCAATTAAATCAAACCATTACTCGCCAATTAAACAGACCCTTTGTAAATTACATAACACTTCTATATCACTGCGTTATTCGACTTGCATAAATCTTAAATACGCGAACAAGCGAAAATGCCGTAGGGTACACCGTTTGGTTGGAACGCCTTTGCGATATGAAGACAGACGGTTGCCTTGTGACCATGAAAAATGTGTTTACTGAACCGAATCGATATTGCTCGCTAGCGACAACTGCCGACGGATTACTTTGAAAAGAATATTATCCGACGTGTTACTCCTGTTTCTGAAAAATGTGTTTATTACTCGTTGGCGCCGCCTACCGGCATAACTATTAGCTGTGACTGGACCAAACCAGCCTTGCTCGTAAGCGACACCTGGCGACAAAACTTTTTGACGACTTCCTTTTACCACCGCGAGTTTGTGTGTACGTGTAAAGGCAACTCGATTCATGAACTCAAGAGTGAAAACCTTATATTCTACTAGAGCTGACCTTCATTTACAAAAGTTTGACCACGAATATTCAGGGTTTTCACCTTTTTAACCAGAAAATGAACTAGGAAACTTGACCTCAGCGTACGTTGATAGATATTTTAGCACCCGCTCGAGATCGATCAGGTAGGGTTTGTCATATAAACTGCTTCTAAGCCTTCACAACGTACGTTCATAGCCGCACAGTCGGGTTGAAGCGATTGCATTGGGCAGACCTCTACATCACACAGGCGTAATAGGCATTGCGGAAATGATCGGGCATATCACTCATTAAGCAAACATGTACGACCACGCAAATGATGCAGATGAATGTTAATCAAAATAAAGCATATATTTTCAAACAACGATATTAACGATACCATTATTATGATAACACAATTAGTGTTTGAAATCTGCAACGTACGGACGTGTTTGAAATCATGGCGAGAGTTGCTCTATTGATAGCCATTGGTGGAATATTGTTGGGTTAGTATGCTATTAATAGCTTACAATAATTTATCTAAAGACTATGTCTTCGTATGAATCGTTGCCTTGGCAACATATATATTAAAGACGCCATGAAGATATGTCAATTAAGTAGGGTAATATTTACATTTTATATATTTAGAGGCAGTCGCATCCGAGACCTGCTCGAAGCAAATCAGCTTTGTAAGTGTTAACGACGTACTCGTATCGTATTGTGATAAAGCAAAATTTTGTGTTACGTTTTTAGAACGGGCTGGACGGTGAGTCAGCACTTATACGGAGCTTAAGACGCCTGGCAACCACAACTTTTCTGCCACGCGCCTGGCCTGCGAAAATTACCATGAAGCCTAGCAAAGTCAAAAAGACGGGTCCACGAAGCAATTGCGTAGCTACAGCTTTCGTGGATTCGCGAAACTATACATAGCCATAGGAGTTGACGAGGCCTGCGATCGTCTAGCGGTATTCCCTAGACACGTTTGGGTATTCGACCCCGACGTCCTTAGAACTACACCCAAGGCGATCGACTTGATTACACCTAATTCTTTTGACCTCTGAACTCTAGACGAAGACGCATTCTCAGAACTCCAACAATTCTTTGCACAGCACGTTAAAGATGGAAATGACGTCACCATACACTCGGATATCAAAATTGTAAGACAGGCACCAACAACAATCGTACCAAGTTAGTGTTGCTATTGTTACGGAGTTTGACGTTTTCAACCCTACTAAGGTTACAAACGCCAGGTCAATGCTCAGTACGCGTGTCGATACTTCCAGTTTATATCCCGGATCTACTATCACAACCACAACCCTCCGTATTCCTCAGATACTGACTGCCAAGCAGAGAAAAACGGATACCTATATTAAAGTCTTTGGTTTGACTCGGTCGGGAATCGAACCAGGAACCTCTCGATCAGAAGGCGGACAGTCTAAACCACTCGGCCAACTAAACGGACTCTCTACCTACACTTCCCCGATACCGACTGCCAAATCAGAGAAGGAACGGATACCAATTTTAAAGTCTTCGATTTGACTCGATCGGGAATCGAACTAGGAACCTCTCGATCAGAAGGCAGACAGTCAGACATATTTTGTTAAATTTTTTACTATCTTGATTGGCCATCGGCTCCATTACATTTGACTTTTTCAGCTACACCAAAACCGAAACCTCTCCCGACAAGTTGCGACGATGTAGATTTAAATCTGTCGAAATCTCACGATGATAAAGGAGGGGTGTTTGACATTAATATTACAGATATTGGCGTCACAGAAGTCTACTGTGACGTAAAAACGGAAGGAGGAAATTGGACTGTGAGTCATCAATCTTATGTCTGTATTGCGAAACCCGTTAGTAACTTGGGCTGGAAATTTATTTTGATGTTTAGACGAAGAGACAGTGATATGGCCTGTCGCTCTTCTAAGACAGCACCACCCATCCACACTAACCTTTCCAAAACAAGGTCGCATGTGTGGTCCTCATAACGCGTGCCGTTCCATGCAAGCATTGGCAACGCCACTCGCGGGTCACGTAGGGACGCTCGCATTTTTCCGACTGGGTTGGTGTGACGCGACAACCCTAACCATTACCCTGTTCTGGTTGTACCTCAGTAAATAACCAACCGCTTAGCTATAGCACGATTCCAACACTGCTGAGTTGCCTGCAGGTTTTTCAACGACGGATCGACGGGAGCGTAGACTTTTATCGCAACTGGGCTGATTACGTCACAGGTTTTGGGAACGCTACCAAAGAAGTTTGGCTTGGTAAGACTACTTCCTATTTTGCTCTTACAAGGTTACCTCACGAACCGCCTTTTCAACCCTACTGAGGTCATGCCATTCGTCTCCTTTCTTCGTTCGCGTCCGTGATAGGGTCTCGCGCCCAGCGCATCGTGCGATTGTGGTGCAGAGTAGCAAGCTGCAGAACCATTGCTGTACAAAATACAAACCACCCTTGGTCTTGGCTTTTGCCAGCTCTATCTCGCAAACAATTCAATAACCGCTGCCGCTGCTTTCTTCTGTCTATAGGAGGCTAGCTATACGGCTAAGAAGGCGTAGGCTTCTTTTCATATGTATTGCGGTAGGATCGTAAACCAAGAATGCCACCGAGGATCACGAACACGCGTACATCAGCGGCATCGGGTCAAGGATCATGCTTAGTCATGCATATCACCACAAGAACTTGGATGAGGCCACCAAGCAGTGCCTGCTGTGTGGCTACCCTGACGTCTAGTCCGAAAAAATAACAACAATACGAGACGAACACGTCTGTAATAACTAAGACCACCGGGCCTGGTCTGGCGTCTGGCGTCTGGCGTCTGGCGTCTGGCATCTATAGGCTTTCTGTTGCGCTGTCCTACTGATACTGTTGTATCCCACATTGTAAAGGCTAGCGTCGATCTCCTGTCTTAACACGTAAAACCACGTCTGGCCTCTACGCTTTCGTCTATCGTACTGACGACTCGATCGAATTATCACTGCAGCACCCGCACGCGTGAGCAATTATTAGCAAAGCAGTCGGTATCGGGGAAGTGTGGAGAGCTGTGATTGTAATAGTGATCCGGGCTATAAACATGAAGAATTGACCTGGCGTAAATGACCTTAGTAGTTGAAAACGCCATAAATTCCAAATAAAAGAAAAAACATGTACAATTGCGGAAGCCTATACAAGCATGGGACGCAACTCGCAACTATTAGAGATCGATCGATACTAGTTTTTGGAAAGGCGATACGATAATCGGCCTTTCACATGCCCGACACAGTCGCTAATCACAATTCGCTAATCACTGCCCGCAGTCAGAAAAATGCAAGCGTCCCTACGTGGCGCGCGTGTGGGATTGCCAAGGTTTGCGCAGCATGGAATGCCACCCGTTATGAGGCACACACATGGCCTTGTTAGGTAAATACCTGGCCCATGTAGGAGGGGACTGGGGCATGTCGAGAGACTCATTTACATTTTTTATTATAGTATTCAAACCGATAAAGCAAATCCTACCGACGAGGTGCGAAATGTTACTCCTTATTTTGCGGTATCTGTAACGATGCAAAGCATCTGGATAACTTATTGCATTGCCACAGATGAGCGATGCCGTATCGCACTCACGTTGGCCAGTTATCGCTTCAGTAGGGCCTTAAATGACCCAAACACGCCAACGTGTTACACGTTTGCATAGGCCTATACCCTTAACCACACACGGGCCACCAACGTCCATGCGAAATTGCAGCCTCGCGCCATACGTGGACCGTACGTTGATTTTTGATTTGGTGAGAAATCTACCCCCTTTTGCATTTTATCTCCCCGTGGACTGGATACATAAACTCATCTTCTATATCTCTAGGACTGGAAGCGATCCATCAACTGACAAAGAGCAAAGATTGTGAATTAAGAATTGAATTGACAAGGAAATCGGATGAAAGACCTTTTTACGCAAAATACAGGTTTGGTTATTGCGAAGTGATTCTGCTCCAGGGCATTCCGGTTTGGTTTGAACTTTGACCCCTTGCGTGATCGAGAAGTAGCCTACCTTGTTTGAATCCTTAAATCGTTTATAGCCACACCTGTTGCCTTGAGGTAAAAAAACCGCTCAGTGATTTCACTGTCCGCCTTATTCTGATCGGGAGGCCCCAAGTTCGATTCCCGACCCAGTCAAATCAAAGACTTTAAAAATCTTCTTGGCAGTATTAGGGATAGGGTTGTGGTTGTGATATGGTACGAGCTTCAAACTGGGAATAGCGAGATCCATTACCAACAGCACTAGCATTGGCCTGAGGTAGGCTACATTACCACAAGCAGTGGCATGCTCTCAATCATGTGTGTGTGTGTGTGTGTGTGTGTTTGTGTGTGAGGGGAATTTCATTGTGCTTCCCAAACGCGCGCCTGTATGGAGCCCTCCTCCAACAGGCCTACTCCTTTTGACAATGTACATTGCTCTTTTCAGCACTTTCAAAATTGGCCCTGCGTCAGAAAACTATAAGTTAACAGTCGAAGGTTATTCTGGCAACATTCAAAACTCTATGGCATATCACAACAACCAAGCATTCTCAACGAAAGACAAAGACAATGACTTATCTCCTAATAGCTGCGCAGTGAGATATAAAGGAGCGTGGTGGTATAATGACTGTTGTCACAGTAATCTCAACGGTGTAGTTAACGCCGAAACTGGATGGAAGGCAATGTGCTGGAACTGGACAGTTATGCGATTCACCGAAATGAAATTGAGAGAGAAGGCCTGACGAAGAAAAAAAGATAAAAGACTAAAAGGAGAGAGATTTAAAAAGAGAGAGACTAAAAAGAAGAAAGATATAAATAAGAGAGAGACTAAAAACGAGAGAGAGAAATTACCGGGGCGTTGTTATTGAGTCGAAATATGCATGGGGACTGGGGAGGGGGTGATGATCCAAAGGGTGGGTTGGGGGCCTTCAAACCCGGATTAACCTATAGGGACCTCTCGATAGCAACATCCGGTCCTGGCAATGGTGTAAGAATTTGTATTTTTAATTGAGTATTAGGGCTTAATAAATGATTATTGTTTATTTGGAATTTATGGCGTTTTCATGCGTGGGAGGTTCCAAGTTTGATTCGCGACCGAGTCAAACCAAAGACTTTTGACATTTGTTTCTCCTACGCTTGTCGCTTGGGAGTCAGTATCGGGGGAGTACGGAGAGTTGTGGTTGCAAACTAAGCATTCACTTGGCGCACTTGACCATAGTAGGGTTGAAAACACAATGAATTCAAAACAGCGACCAGTCGCAACTGCGGCACACCAGAGACGTCTTGAGTCAAGACACACACCAGAGACAGCACTTGAGCGGCAACGACAGAGACATCTTGAGTCTAGACATCCCTGGGCAGAGATAGAATGTTGCACGTCAACAACAAAAGACCGACCGACCTTCAACTATCACACAATTCAACGCAGGCAACTTCACTAGACAGTTAGTATTAGAACCCACGACGATAAAGGGTTGAACTACATATATACTCCAAGCAAAAAAGATTCCTAAGCATTATTGCAATAAATATGTGACAAGTGATAGCCCGTAGCTCCGTAGCAGCAACATAGAACACACCAAGATATATACATTATACTGACTCGATGACTAGGTAATCGGATATTCAAATGAGCAATTTCGAATAAGGATTTGCAGCGCCACCGAGTGTTTGAAAACTCAAGTGAGCCGATCCGGTTAGGACGTAAACTCGGGACGGGCGCATTGACTCAAATCACAAATAATTCGAAGGCAATTTCTAGTAACGATCTCTAGCGCCACCTAGTGATTGGCAACATGTTGGAGAGCTGTGATTGTAATAGTGATCCGGGCTATAAACATGAAGAATTGACCTGGCGTAAATGACCTTAGTAGTTGAAAACGCCATAAATTCCAAATAAAAGAAAAAACATGTACAATTGCGGAAGCCTATACAAGCATGGGACGCAACTCGCAACTATTAGAGATCGATCGATACTAGTTTTTGGAAAGGCGATACGATAATCGGCCTTTCACATGCCCAACACAGTCAGTAATTCGCTAATCACTGCCCGCAGTCAGAAAAATGCAAGCGTCCCTATACGTGGCCCGCGTGTGGGATTGCCAAGGTTTGCGCAGCATGGAATGCCACGCGTTATGAGGCCCACACATGGTCTTGTTAGGTAAATACCTGGTCCATGTAGGGGGGACTGGGGCATGTCGAGAGACTCATTTACATTTTTTATTATAGTATTCAAACCGATAAAGCAAATCCTACCGACGAGGTGCGAAATGTTACTCCTTATTTTGCGGTATCTGTAACGATGCAAAGCATCTGGATAACTTATTGCATTGCCACAGATGACCGATGCCGTATCGCACTCACGTTGGCCAGTTATCGCTTGAGTAGGGCCTTAAATGGCCCAAACACGCCAACGTGTTACACGTTTGCATAGGCCTATACCCTTAACCACACACGGGCCACCAACGTCCATGCGAAATTGCAGCCTCGCGCCATACGTGGGCCGTACGTTGATTTTTGATTTGGTGAGAAATCTACCCCCTTTTGCATTTTATCTCCCCGTGGACTGGATACATAAACTCATCTTCTATATCTCTAGGACTGGAAGCGATCCATCAACTGACAAAGAGCAAAGATTGTGAATTAAGAATTGAATTGACAAGGAAATCGGATGAAAAACCTTTTTACGCAAAATACAGGTTTGGTTATTGTTAATAAGTTCTGTTCCAGCGAGAGCATTCCAGTTTGGTTTGAACTTTGACCCCTTGCGTGATCGAGAAGTAGCCTACCTTGTTCGAATCCTCAAATCGTTTATAGCCACACCTGTTGCCTTGAGGTAAAAAAAACCGCTCAGTGATTTCACTGTCCGTCTTCTGATCGGGAGGCCCGAGTTCGATTCCCGACCCAGTCAAATCAAAGACTTTAAAAATGGTATCCGTTCCTTATCTTCTTGGGAGTATTAGGGATAGGGTTGTGGTTATGATAATGGTACGAGCTTCAAACTGGGAATAGCGAGATCCATTACCAACACTAGCATTGGCCTGAGGTTGGCTACATTATCACAAGCAGTGGTATGCTCTCAATCATGTGTGTGTGTGTGTGTGTGTGTGTGAGGGCAATGCCATTGTGCTTCCCAAACGCGCGCCTGTATGGAGCTCTCCTCCGACAGGCCTACTCCTTTTGACAATGTACATTGCTCTTTTCAGCACTTTCAAAATTGGCCCTGCGTCAGAAAACTATAAGTTAACAGTCGGAGGTTATTCTGGCAACATTCAAAACTCTATGGCATATCACAACAACCAAGAATTCTCAACGAAAGACAAAGACAATGACTTATCTCCTAATAGCTGCGCAGAGAGATATAAAGGAGCGTGGTGGTATAATGACTGCTATCACAGTAATCTCAACGGTGTAGTTAACGCCGAAACTGGATGGAAGGCAATGTGCTGGAACTGGACAGTTATGAGATTCACCGAAATGAAATTGAGAGAGAAGGCCTGACGAAGAAAAAAAGATAAAAGGAGAGAGATTTAAAAAGAGAGAGACTAAAAAGAAGAAAGATATAAATAAGAGAGAGACTAAAAACGAGAGAGAGAAATTACCGGGGCGTTGTTATTGAGTCGAAATATGCATGGGGACTAGGGGTGATGATCAAAGGGTGGGTTGGGGGCCTTCAAACCCGGATTAACCTATAGGGACCTCTCGATAGCAACATCCGGTCCTGGCAATGGTGTAAGAATTTGTATTTTTAATTGAGTATTAGGGCTTAATAAATGATTATTGTTTATTTGGAATTTATGGCGTTTTCATGCGTGGGAGGTTCCAAGTTTGATTCGCGACCGAGTCAAACCAAAGACTTTTGACATTTGTTTCTCCTACGCTTGTCGCTTGGGAGTCAGTATCGGGGGAGTACGGAGAGTTGTGGTTGCAAACTAAGCATTCACTTGGCGCACTTGACCATAGTAGGGTTGAAAACACAATGAATTCAAAACAGCGACCAGTCGCAACTGCGGCACACCAGAGACGTCTTGAGTCAAGACACACACCAGAGACAGCACTTGAGCGGCAACGACAGAGACATCTTGAGTCTAGACATCCCTGGGCAGAGATAGAATGTTGCACGTCAACAACAAAAGACCGACCGACCTTCAACTATCACACAATTCAACGCAGGCAACTTCACTAGACAGTTAGTATTAGAACCCACGACGATAAAGGGTTGAACTACATATATACTCCAAGCAAAAAAGATTCCTAAGCATTATTGCAATAAATATGTGACAAGTGATAGCCCGTAGCTCCGTAGCAGCAACATAGAACACACCAAGATATATACATTATACTGACTTGATGACTAGGTAATCGGATATTCAAATGAGCAATTTCGAATAAGGATTTGCAGCGCCACCGAGTGTTTGAAAACTCAAGTGAGCCGATCCGGTTAGGACGTAAACTCGGGACGGGCGCATTGACTCAAATCACAAATAATTCGAAGGCAATTTCTAGTAACGATCTCTAGCGCCACCTAGTGATTGGCAACATGTTGCCGGCCTCGAAAGCCCATATCGCGTCACCTGATGAAAGAGCAGAGCTCTGAAAGCTTATTTCTGCATCAGAGGAGGTAAAATTTATCGTGGCACTATAACTTTGTCTAAACAGGTGGCGATAGAGAGCACCGTTACCACGGCAACAGCTTCGGCTAATTTTTTTAATCGCGTTTCGCTTGACCTGAGTCTGTGAGGTCATCCCAGTCCCCATCCCAGTCCCCGCCCCATGAATCTTGTTGCGCTGTTTGATTGGTTGATTCGTTAAGATCTTCTAAGCTCTCATTGGTCAGATCTTCATTTAACCACGCCTCCAAATCTTCATCTTCATTCGATGCCATGGCAAGTTTGGAATTCTTTGCGATATGATTGGTCGTTTTTGAATCTGACGCATCGTCATTTAGCCAAGCCTCTAAATCCAATTCAGACGATTGTTTAGGGGCAGGCTTGCTTTTTGTTGGGTTTGTTAATTGGTCGAATTCTAGCGGAGGTGCGGCTTGACTTCCGTATTTTGATTGTGTCGTCACAGTGGGCATTTCAGCGTCACCGAAAGTATCCCAAAATTCAACTGCAGGTTCCTCGCTGCGAAAAATTTGGTAATTTTAGGGTTGAAAACCAGTTAGACTGTAGTTAGACTATAGTGGAAGTAACTGGCTTGTTGTCAGCGGCAGAATTTTCACAATAAAACTTACGGCTCTTCCTTCTTCTCGCTTCCTTGCAACGCAGTACTCAAATTCTGGAATCCTGTCTTGCCATATGAAGATATCTGTTAACATATGTAAATGAGGTGTTGATTCGAGGACTCCATAAAGCTTGTGAATGTTGATAATTTTCAATAAACAAAGGCTGGAGGTTAAGTCTGTGGTGAATCTTCTTTACGATATCTATTGATCGTACGCCATGGACTCCAGTGTAATATTCTTACTTGAGTAGGGTAATATTGCTATTAGCAACAGCGGATCTTCGAAAGCTCGTGAATGTTATAATTCTCAATAAACCGAAACTTGACGTTTAAAAATCTGTGGAGAATATTCTTTACGATATGTAAAGTTTTTAATGACTCAGACTTGACTTGTGACTCAAAGTTTAAAATGTTGGAAGACTCAGACTCGACTTGACTTACGACTCATAATCGATGACTAGGTCACAGTCATTGACTGATCTATGTATAATGGAAAATTTCAACGTTTTGTTACCTTGTTAGCCCAGGAAGACACGCTCGTGGTTAAATCATCGACTATTTTTCCTTCTTTCATTTTCTCTTGCGTCGGTTTCACAACTTTTTCGCTCACCTTAGTTCCGAGATCGGACGCGGCCGCCGAAGCTTGAGCACCAAATTTCACTGCCTAGAAATATCCAACAACCAACATTCAGAGGTTATGACAATCTGCTGAGTCGGAGAGAGAGGGTTTACATCTCCCTATGTTCATTTATGGTGATGGCGATTAGCTCTGATCACCGGATGCCATTTTACATCATTGTAAATTACTAACATTTATGGTGACTGTAATACTTGGTTATTCCAAAGTCGGTTTCCTGATAATTGACAGGATGACAGCCTCTTGCCTAGGGAGACTTCACAGAATCTTTGGGTGAGAGAGCGGAAAGGGAGCAAATCTTTAACATGGTACTCACATTTTCTTTCGCACTGGTTGCAGCCGAGGCAGTCCATTTAGCTGCAGCCTGCCATCCCATGCTAAGTGACGACATCGCTCCCGCTAGTACGTCATCCTCTTTCTTCTTCGGGGCAGGACCACCTCCAAACCCAACATATTTTGAGCCTGGAATACATACGAGATTTAACGGTAGGGAATTCTCTCTCTTGATATGACTTCTCTCTCTCCCTCTTGTTATGAATTTTCTCTCTCTCTCTTGTTATGAATTCTCTCTCTCTCTCTCTCGATATGACTTCTCCCTCTCCCTCTTGTTATGAATTCTCTCTCTCTCTCTTGTTATGAATTCTCTCTCTCTCTTATGATGCTTACCTGTATCAGTGTTTTGAGAAAACGTCGCCGTCGACGTATCGCCATCCAACCAAGATTCAAAATTATCATAATCTTTTGTTGACTTATCGTTGTCACGGTAACTCGATTGCGCAGGTGTTCTGTTGATTAGAAAATGCATTTGATGGTTTGATGGTTTTTTCAATTTATCCAACAATCATTAGTTTCATGAGTTCAAAAATTGGCCACGGAATCAACTCGAATCTATTGTAATCTGAACATTCAATTCTATGAACCCGTCCGTAACGTTGAGGAACCAAGCTCAAGGTCTAACATTTAATCTCACCTTTGTGTCATTGACAAACCACCTCCTAGTTTCGGAGCCACATATTTCTGAGCGGTTGAACTTGATTCGTCCCATTCTTCACCGCTGGCTTCTGTTGTCACCTGCACACATTGATTCCAGATCAAATAAAATTGAACGTGCGCGACATTCAAGCGAAAAAATCAATAACACTTTCGAAGTAAAATAAACTACATCTGTTACTATTATAAATAAATCTATAAACTGAGTGGTTTGACTATTTGCCTTCTGATCGGGAAGCACTGGGTTTCATTTCTAGCTAATTCAAACCAAAGACTTTAAAATTGGTATCCGTTCCTTCTCTGTGCGAAGTGTTGTGATAGTGATCCAGGCTATAGACACAAGTTTTAAGCATTGACCTAGACTACAATCGTTAAGGGTTGAAAACGCCATATCACGAGTCCACAGGCGTAATAATATGGAGATATTTATGGTTTGTGATAGTGATCTGGGCTATAAACTAGAAGTTTCGACACACGTTTTAAGCATTGACCTAGGCTACAATAATTAGGGGTTGAAAACGCTATACCACGAGTCCACAGGTGCAATACCATGGGGAAGGGGAGGATTCAAAATCAAGCGAAGCTCACCTTATCTCTTAGAAGTGCTGCAGTTTTACTGTTGTATTTCTCCTGCAAATCCCAATCCGCTTTATAATCGTCATGGCTTTTGAAAAATTCTTTAACTCGATCATTTCCACCGACCTGTCACACGAGATGGCAAGATTATAGCCAGCAGACAGACAGACATATTTATTGTTTCAGTCATTCACAAGCAAATTAATCAACACAGAGCGAAGCGATCGGGCGATCATCAAGTCAGCAAAGATTATAGCAGCCCAGCAGCGATCTCTAGTAAAGTAGTAGGTCTCGCGGCAAGTGCAACATGTGAGTGTGGTGCAAAAGAGAAAACAGCAGACCATGTCGTCCATGATTCCTGTCACCCAACGGAGTGGCTGGTCTGGAGGACCTGGACGAGGCAACCAAGCAGTGGCTGCCCTGACGCCTAGTCCGAAGAAAAGAAAAAAGCCAAAAGAAAGAAGAATGAATAAGAAAACTATAAAAATATAAAGCATTTTGTAGCTTAAATCGAATAGAAAAGATACAATAACATTAGATTTGTGGTGAATCAGTCTTCCATAACCGTATTCAACAGCCAAATGCTTTCTCTAGAAACTTTGAAGAGTGAATTGGAGCCGATGGCAGACGATCAATAGATATTGTAAAGAATATCACCACAAATTTAGCGCTAAATCTGTGGTGACCTTTTTTACAATATCTAGAAACATTGTGATTAAATTTCATCAAAATCTTTCTCACCTTCATTTTTTCTAACTCCGAGTCTTTCCACTTATCCATCGTCGTCGACCGAACAAAACTAAGATGGACGCCTAATCCTCTATGACGACCAGAACATTCCAAACATATCCATATTCCATACGTTACAGAAACCCACTGCGGGTTCAGAGTTCCACATTCAAAACACGTCTGTCAAGGGATAAAGAAATGATTTATACGACGAGAGTTTGGCCGTTTTTTGACGAGATCTCAAGTGTGCATGAGAGATTTTACAGGTTCCCAGGCTCTTATTGACAAAATAGCTCAATTGTGCAACAGACAGACCGACAAATTTATTGATTCAGTCATTCATGAGCAAATTGGCAACCCTTCCTTATCTTACGCTAGTGGTAAGTGGTGCCCCTAAAGTACGTACTGTGGACCGAGTGGACTTTGCTATACTAACAGCTGACTACCAAGATTGTTCCAAGGTTTCCCGAACTTCGTCAGGGCTCCCTTCGCCCCCTCGGAGTACCTGCCAGCCTGGCAGTGGAATAACTTGCTCACCTTATTTCCAAACTGCGTCTTTAAATCTTTTAGCACCCGTCGGGTCCTTGGACTAGCCATTATTGTAAAAACTCGCCACCAAATACGACAGAGGATGGAATAATATGCTCCGAAAACACAGTAACCCAAACCCTTCCACGCGAAGCAAGACTTTGGCAAGAACCGACCACTGCTGGTCAGCTGATGCGTCACCAAACCGTGACGTGTTTAACCATAGAGATCTAGTTCGGTTTACTTAGAAACAGCTCTCGCTTGCCCACTAACGGATTGAAAATATTAAAGTCTTGAATCATTCCGTTCTAGACACGGATATGGTTGTGATGATATTCACTGGTTGAAGGCCTCTACCTATACAAAGATGGGCTCTTTCGTGCAGGGATGTCTTGAGTCTCGACCTTTCTGGCCAATATTTATGCCATAGGTATTTGCTTAGAAAAGCCAATGTCCGGTGTTTTAAGAGGACAAAGTACTTGCATTATTAGCCAGGGTCTATAGACGCCCCCCGTTTTCACTTTTTGGCAGTAAGATTCTGTTCCGCAACACGCATCAAATGCTATAAATTCATATCGTGGGTAAACCCTACTTCCTTCCCGTTGATTGATTGGTTGATTGATTGATTAATTGATTGATTAAGAACCAATGATGCGCACACGATAATCACAACTTTCATTTTCAGTAGGCCTACTCCTTTTTGGCCCAGTTCTTGTGCCAGTGTTATCCAGGTTTGTAAAGTATTATGAACTTGGATCCGGTATGGATGATTGATCCCAGTTTTTAGTTGCCGGCGGCAAGCTGAGATTACTCAGCCTATATATATAAGCTTTCGCGTTGCGCTTTCTCAGCCTGTTCATGGAAGCGCTCTCCTTCTCTCGACGTATGCTATTGCGTGGTTGCCGGGCAAAGTTTAGTCTTTGCCGGTTGAAGAAAATGCAGTATGACCAAGCGGTTGGGACGCTGAATGTATTACAGGTTGGCTGTCATGGAGTATTCTATCCGTAATATTTATATATGGGCTTTTGCCCGCGGGCGTTAATTAATTAGCGGTTTCGTAATTGAGTTTCACAGCTTGCTTGATTATACGCTTGAGACGTATGTGCTTATTTCATTCAATATGACCTAAGTAATAAGCAAATTCCAAACAAAGTGAGCGAAGTTACGAAAATTGTTACTTTGAAAAACAATAATAATAAGCTCTTGCAGTAAATATTCTTTACGATATCTATTATAATTGATCGTCCGCCACTGGCTGCACTATATTCTACTAACAGGACATGCATGCGATGCATTTAATCATGAATTAGTCGGAGTTGTGTTGCGATGTGATTGTACAGAGTTGATATATCGTGTTACTGTGCTCTATTTCAATTGACTATTAGGCCTGTATACCTATTTCCTTATATCGTTAATCTGTGACCTTATCTCACGTTGCGTAGGCTATTCCTTAATAGGAAACGCACCGCAGTAAGAGGCATATGAATTCATTCGCTCCGTTCTAGAGACGGAGATGGTTGCACGTTAAGTACAACATACATTTTGAGTAGGCCTACTCCTTTTTGGCCCAGTTCTTGTGTCATTGTTATCCGGGTTTGTAAAATATTATGAACTTGGATCCGGTATGGAAGATTGACAGTTTTTAGTTGCCGGTGGCAAGTAGAGATTACTCAGCCTATATATAAGCTCTCGCGTTGCGCTTTCTCAGCCAGTTCATGGAAGCGCTCTCCTTCTCACGACGTATGCTATTGCGTGGTTGCCGGGCAAAGTTTAGTCTTTGCCGGTTGAAGAAAATGCAGTATGACCAAGCGGTTGGGACGCTGAATGTATTACAGGTTGGTTGTCATGGAGTAGTCTATCTGTAATATTTATATATGGGCTTTTGCCCGCGGGCGTTAATTAATTAGCGGTTTCGTAATTGAGTTTCACAGCTTGCTTGATTATACGCTTGAGCCGTATGTGCTTATTTCATTCAATGACCTACGTAGCCTATTAAGTAAATACCAAACAAAGTGAGCGAGGTCACGAAGATTGTTACTTTGAAAAACAACTTGTTCCTTCATCAGGTGCAAGGCTCCGAAGGCTCGTGAACTAAATATTTTCTTAATAACCTGAGGTTGATATGTTTAAAATTTGTAATGGTGCTCTATTGTTATCAGTAGCCTACATGTACTGTATAATATTTCTAGATTATACCCACCACAAATGCTATAATTCACAAGATGGAGAAACTCCCCCAAAGCTTGCTAACTTACCTTTGAATAAAGTTAAACTGGAAGTGAAATTTCTGGTTACATAATGATTTTGTATAGGCCTCGTTGTCCATCATAGCCTTTCAAATACTTATACTGAATGTTAAATTTGTGGAGACCTACGCATAGGCTGTATCTAATTAGCCTGGATTTAATTTTGAAGAGAGTAGTGAAGCCAATGGTGGACGATCAATAGATATTGTCAAGAATATCACCACCGACTTAGCATCCAGCCTTAGTTTATTGAGAATTAGAACTTTCACAAGATTTCTGATAGCTCAGTAATTCAATTTAGACGAACGGTCACCGACCAAAGTTTCGGGATGGAAGCTGTCTTGTTGCTATGCAAGAACTACTGAACCGTGTCGGAATATCACACAAAGATCTTAAAAGTCTTAACATTATTCACATCAGTGGAACAAAAGGTACCAATATTGAAATGTTTTTTTATCAGAAATTTGAGGGAAAAATGTAACTGCACCATCTTCGTTATGAATCATAGTTATATACCGTATAGTTATAGCAACAGTTTATGAGCAGACCCGGTCCTCACAGAGTAAGATATCCTTGAAAATCGTTGACATGAAACCAGCAAGCAGTGGTTGTTGTGTGGCTCCCCTGAGGAAAACCCATACCCATATTGACACCCGCTCTCTCTTTTCAGGTAAAGGATCAACGTGCGCATTTGTGGAGAGCATTTTACGTCACCATGGTTACAAGACAGGATTTTTTAGTTCACCGCATTTGGTCGAAGTTCGCGAAAGATTTCGGATAAACGGTGAACCGATTTCGCAGCAAGAATTCGCAGTGTATTTCAAAGACATTTACGACAAGTTCACGAAAACAATCAAAGGAAGTAGTCATGATTATCCGACGTACTTCTATTATTTGACAATAATGGCGTTCCATATTTTCATTCAAAAACGAGTCGACGTCGCAATTATGGAGGTCGGAATCGGTGGAAGCTTCGATTGCACGAATGTAGCCCAAAATCCGGTTGTGTGTGGAGTCACCCCGCTCGGCTACGACCATGTCGCGATTCTCGGCCATACTATCGAATCAATTGCATGGCATAAAGCCGGTATTTTTAAGCCCGGGATATGTGCTTTCACAGCACCCCAGAAACATGCAGCTCTTCAAGTTATGGCTCAAACTGCTTACGATAATGAGACAAGACTTGAGGTGGCCCCTGACCTTTCGAGTTATGAACTGCCGCACGGAAGGACATTGAAATTAGGTCTCGACGGAGAGCATCAAAAAACCAACGCGTCGCTCGCATTGCAAATATCGAATGCATGGATGAAGAAGCAACTCCACCATGTGGTAAGTAGTCTATTATAATTCTTGATTGACCATTTTCGATGCCGAAAATCGCACACAGATATCGGTCTCGATAAATCCGTTGAGTATAGAACTGACCACTGACCAGTCAAGAATTGTGTCCAGAGAAGCTGAAAGCACCTTTGCTGTGATTGTAGAATAGCTAATAGGTATTCTTATTGACCAATTGTATTAGAGGACTTTTATGTACCTAGTCCGTACTCAGCTACTCTCTCTGTATATAATATTATCAGTTATACAATGTAAACACCCACCTCACTGAGTAAACTGATAGACTATTCATTCTGACCTTTGGTACCACTTCAAGAGACCTCTGAAGTAGCAAGCCAGCTTGTCTTTGTTATGCTAGTAGCTAAAAGTATCTGCTCCTCCTTCATGATATAATGGTTGGCTGTCGGTCACGAAACTGGTAAATTCCAGGTTCAAATCCCTACTGTGCTTGCATTTCTTGCAACATTATGCAGTTGGTTCCTTCACTATTTGAGATTCTAGGCCAGACATACGGTTCATGTGTTTCATTATTCGCAGAGGGAGGAGTATATTGACTATCGATCAGAGATTGACGCGTTTCCATCATACGCGGCACCGTTTACGCTCACTTATACACACTTGAAGGCGCTAGAGAGTTGCAATTGGAAAGGAAGAGCTCAAGTAAGTTGAGTAGTTAGATTGTCCGCCTTCTGATCAGTACCGAGTCAAACCAAAGACTTTAAAATTGGTATCCGTTCCTTCTCTGCTTAGTAGACCGTATCGGGGTAGTGTGAAGGGTCGTGTAAATCGACGTACAGAACCTAAGCAGTGGACCGAGTGGGTCAGACTGTCCGCCTTCTGATCGGGAGGTTGCAGGCTCGATTCCCGACCGAGTCAAATCGAAGACTTTCAAATTGGTATCCATTCCTTCTCTGCTTGGTAGTCCGTATCGGAGTAGTGTGAAGGGTCGTGCAAATTGAAATCGTGTAAGTGTTGACTTGGCCGTACACAACCTAACTGCCATCATAATTTAAAAGTATTGACACACGTAGGCCTACTTAGCATTAACCCGGTGTCCATGACCTAATTAACTCTATAAATTGAAAAGGCGTAAATATCGAGTTAGAGGAAATCCACCGGGTCCGGTGATATTTTCTCCGAAGTCGTTGCAGAAATTGCCATACAAAAAGATCAGCCTGGTTTTATATTACAGGATGACTGTTTATTGAATTGCAGTATCCTGAACAATTGTTTTATTACGCAACACGTTTTGTTCTTCTCTCTCTCTCTCTCTCTCTCTCTACGGGTGGCGATATGTATGTCTTAATAAGCCTTGAACCTGATTTTCATCTAAATCCATTACAAGGTGACGAAAGATTCATCGGAGCATGTTTCTTCTATTCAAAACTCATACCAACTGCGCAATCGCTCTAAGTTAAACTACCTCCATAAACGGTAATAAGTCTGAAGATAAATTCCTTGTCACTTGTCACATTTGTCACTTATTCTGATTTTATGTCATGAGGTTAGAAGTCTTTCAACTTGGTATAAAATCCTCACCGTGTTTGATGATTTACGATGCCTTATTGATCTCCTAATACAGACGTATTCAATAGTTTGCTGTATTTTTCCGCAGGTCATGAAGTTTAACAACTTGACATTCTATCTTGATGGAGCACATACCGTCGACAGTATGCGTTGTTGCGCTGATTGGTTTGAAAAGGCTGCCGACGCAGAGGAGATGATGATTGAAAAGCAATGTGCTCGAATCCTTGTGTTTAATATTACCGGACAACGAGATGCAGCCGCATTATTTGCAGAACTACAGGTCCAGTGACTGTTTATCAATTCTGTATAAGTACGATTAGCCAGGAAAATACGCAATTTTTTCACTGGTTTGTTTTATTGAGCTCATGGGGAACACTGTTACACCGCCCACTTGGAATCACGTGTTCATGGGGAACACTGCCAACGTGGAAGCACGTGCTCATGGAGAACAATGACCACGTCGATTCACGTGCTCATGGGAAACACTGCTCAAGGAACACTATGCACAAGGGGACCACATGATCGCAGGGAACAATGGCCACGTGATCATGGGGAACACTGCTAGCTGGGGACCACGTGCTCACGGGGAACACTCGGGAGCTACCAGCTTCGAGGCCATCAACCTTAACACTATGCGTTGATGGTCTAACAAGAAAGCTGTGGATACCATTTTTAGCACCTTTGCACGATGTGGTCTCGGGATTTGAAGCCCAGTCCTACCGGTTTTAAGGCCAACAACTTACCCACTACCCCATGAAGTCAGCAGCAGGGCTGATTAAAATTTATTTTATTTATTTTGCAGGAATGCCGTATCTCTTACGCCATTTTCACTCCCAACATTGCAACATTCGCCACTGACAATGCGGACCAAACAAATTTAAAGTCAACTATCCAAGGTCAACTGCTACGGACTGTCGAAAATCACAACGAATGGCTTCGACAAGAACGGTTGAAAGGCGCCCACAAAAACGGGGCAGACGTTACGTCAACGTTATTCGAGAACGGTATGCCGCCCGACGCCCCAATTTTTCCGACTATTGCAAATGCTGTTGCTTGGTTATCGAAAGGCCGCGATGAAAAATTGTTTATGACATCATCAAGGCTTTCGTGTGAAGAAGATATAAATGTGGCTCTCCTAAATAATGTGGCGCACATACAAGTGCTAGTCGCCGGCAGCGTTCATTTGGTAGGTGGTTTCCTGAGGATTTTGGAGCCACCTAGTGCCTAAAAGTAGTTCTTGAGCGACCGATTTCAGGGCTATGGTACTCGGAGACATCGACAGTTCCTCATTATGCAATTGCGTTACTAATGTTTTGATACTGACTTATGGCAGACCGAGTAATATTTTTTTAAAAGTCGGGAATATTGGGAGCCGAGCATCAATTTCGGTCGGACGGACAATTTCTCTAAGCGAATTATGCAAATCGGCCAAAAAAATTTAGTTCAATTGTTGTTTCGTCAGTGAATGTGTCGGTTCTATATATTTGAATAAAATTGCGTGTGATTGCTCTTGTCGTAAGCCGCTGTTGCATGTGGAGGGTTCATTCAAGATATACCGTGGCGAGCTGTCATCGAGGCATTAACTTAGAGTCCGGAATGGTTGGAACAAGAGAGGAAGACTACGAGATGAATGTCATGTGACCGTCTACGTCAATAGCAGTGAACCTAGTAGGGATTTGCGCTCTGACGTCAGAACTGTTACACTCATTGGACGATCGGCGCTGCAGACACTCGACAAAGGTTTACCCTGAGTGTGAACATCACTTGAAACAGACAGTGCGACCGGTCGGAATTTAAGGCGTTTTCACCAACTACGGTCATTTGCGCAAGGCCAATGCTTACGGTAGGCTATACGTGTCAATACTTCCAGTTTATAGCCCGGATCACTATTACAATCACGACTCTCCGCACTTCGCCGATACCGACTGCCAAGCAGGGAGGGAACGGATACAAATTTTAAAGTCTTCGATTTGACTCGGCCGGGAATCCAACCCGGAAACTCCCGATTAGAAGGCGGGCAGTCTCGGCGCGGAGTGTATTCCGAATACTTAACTTCGGTATCTTCCACTGTCGCCTGATAACGAAGTTTGAAGCGACTCAATAGTGATTATATATCTTCTGGATGATAGAGCTTCAACACAGACGAGTTGCAGAGAGATGATGTATTAACTGAGCCTAAAACACAAGACACCGCACAGCCTACATCGAAGTACTTGAGAGAGTAATGAGTTTCATATAATGATCATACATGCACCAGTACAGCATTATATAGCGATAATACGAGAGAGGTATCCTAAACCATGATCTACGCGTGACAGGAATCCCAATCTGCTATCACGGTGAGATTCTCCCAACACCGGGGTTAAAAAGGTATCGCCGTGAGCCGAGGCAGACCCGTGAGTTCGTTTTGTTACGTCACAAAGCGTAAAATTTTCTAGCGCTAAAAGAACTTTTCCGAGTGTCAGGTCGCGGATACCGCGCAAGTTCGGTGCTGCGTGCAAGGATGACGCGATAGGGCGGCGATTTAAGTATGGCAAAGCATATTGATTTTAGGGAGTTTCCAATGACGATTGGCTTCAATCAGAGTGTGATTAATGCAAAAGCATTAGCGCGAAAGCAGAGACCGTTTGCCTACCCTTTCGTGAAGGAGGAACAGTGAGTCTATTTTGCTATGGGTGGGGATCAAAAAGGTGGCGTAAAATTTTATTCCGGGTTTAAAAACTTCTAATCGTGCCATAAAAACTTAGAATAGACGGTTTGTTAGATGGAATTTATCCTCGCACTTATTCTGTATATAGTTACAACATGTTACGATGGGTTTTATATTTTGTCGAGGAATATCTGATGATATCTTTTTGATCTCCAGCACCCTGCTTAGGCCAGCATGTTACTCAGAGAACGAGTGATGGACGTAATAAATAAAGGTCGCCACTCGCCAGCCATGCAAGTTAGGAGGTTAGGCCTCGGTAGCTGTTTGATCATAATCAGCAAAAACTGCGACTCCAAACTTCGGTCCTACATTGTGAATATATACTTATACTTATACTTATACTCGAGTACAGTGGGCATGACACAGCACACATGCTCAAGCGTAGCAGAATTAGTAGGCCTACTAGCTAATAGGCCTGCGTTTTGCTTGAGTAGCAGAAGGCCTCAATACAAACAACTAATATAGGCCTACGTATTGCGCCGCGGAACTGTGGACACCATATACATCGCTTAGCGCAAGCCCTTGAGTGCGGCGAGCATTAAGGCTGCTTTACACGGCGGCGACGAGAAGCGAGCGCAGCGGCACTTAATAAACAAACAAAGGATCCGCGCCCAGTGTAAACCACACGGAGTAGGCTAAAAAAAACACGGAGTAGCCTAAAAAAACAATTTGCGACAAACGGCCACACCCGCACTTTTTGATATTTCAGCCCGACGATAAAGAAAAGTAGTTTCCCTCCGCCGGTTACAAAATACACGGACGAATTTATCAAGAAAGTTGCTGCCAGGATGACACAAAGACCCGGTTCTCCAACCAGACGTCACAATCCACAATCTAGAAAGGTATAGCCAAGCCAAGCACGTTTATTCTTTCATCGGAAATCTGCTCTCTCCCGCACCACCTTCCGCTACGTCGCTAAGCAGAGATCGACCGAGTGGTTGTGGTTGCGATAGTGATCCAGGCTATAAACTATAGATATTGAATTTTTTCAAGGCCGATACGATAATTGGCCTTTCAATTGACTGATGACCGATATCGATAATCCAAAAATCAGGAATATCGATAGTCGGTCTACCCCAACGATGGTGGCGAGGCCTATTACCTCGCAGGAACCTCGCAGGAATCTATAGCACGCTGTGTTGCTTCGCAGACACACAGAGTAGACCTACACCTACACCCATACCTCCTTTGTCATCCCTGATTTCTCAGACATTTTCAGGCGGTCCATCTTTCAAGATTCAGTGAAAAGCCTGTCTGTACATTGAGAACTACAAGCCAGCCTTCACCATCCGTCAGCAAGATTCCTGTCTTCACTCCAATCTCAACATGTCAGTCTGCGTTCCGGGTATGGAAACATACAGATCCGATTCCGGTTACGCTGAGAATGATTGTGCCCGAAGACGTAAGGAAAGCCGCCGCAGGAATCGTACCGTCACGGAATACAGGTAGGCCTAAGCTAGGCTGCACTAAGCCACAGGTATACGTGTCAATAGTTTCGGTGTATAGGCCGGATCACTATTACAATCACGGCTCTCCGCACTTCCCCGATACCGACTGCCAAGCAGGGACGGAACGAATACCAATTTTAAAGTCTTCGATTTGACTCGGTTGGGAATCGAACCCGGAACCTCTCGGCTAGCTGAACGATCTGGAGACTTGAGCCATGGACAGACCTATATTGACGGTTCAAAACTCTGAGCTCCGACGAGCTAAACCGAAAGTAGACCTTTCGCGTTTGCCTAAGTTCATTGACACCTCTTATTTCCAGAGTTACATTGGACCTCGCATATTCTTCTCCCTTCGGCGAAGGTTAGTTGTCTGCTTGTCTGTTTCAAATTTCAACTCCACTGGAATAGCAGTAACATGGCGCGATTTTGACTGAGTAGTTGACTAGTAGCCTAGCTTGATGCCTGCTGTAGGGTAGGGTTATTGCGGGAAGCCCAATTGATTTGCTTGGAACTGATAACTAAGGCGAACCTTTCAGTGATCGGCAGCACAGCAACCATAAAGGCTATATATATGACGTAGAACAGAAATAAAATGAGAAAACGAGAGGAAAAATGATGTAGCCGATGGCGGACGAATCAAATAGTAATAAATATAATAAGTCACCACGGATTTAACGTCCAGTCCAGTTTATCTTCGAATATAATCCACAAGCTTTCGGAGCTCTGCTACTTCATCAGGTTAATAAACTGGACTGGACGTTAAATCTGTGGTGACTTATTATATTTATTACTATTGATCATAAAATTAATCGTAGTTAATCAAAGATTAGTTCACAGTTAATCTGAGATTAAGTCAATTTTAAATGCTTATCATTTCAAATATCGGGAGTATCAACGTGGTGGACATACCGCAAACACTACCCTACTATAGTAATATATATAGTAAGTCACCACAGATTTACGTCCAGTCCAGTTTATTGGAATAAAATTCACAAGTATTCGGAGTGTCACCCTACTATAGTAATAGATAGAATAAGTCACCACAGATTAAACGTCCAGTCCAGTTTATTGGAATATAATTCACAAGTTTTCGGAGCTCCGCTTCTTCATCAGGACGTTAAATCTGTGGTGACATTTTATATTTAATACTGCAACACGGCAACCATTATGACGTATCACAGAAAAATGGAGTCCACCTCATGACGTCAGAGGCATGGAAGTTGAACCCAAGACGTCGACGGTTCTTGACAACAACGAACCATAACTGGCGATATACCGGAGGTACCGTAGCCGAGCGCATAAGCTTTAAGGCGCTTTCAACCAAGAGATCGACCGATATTGGTTTTATTAAGGCCAAAATTCATGAATATTGGCCTCGATAATCGGCCAAAAGTCGATATTAAGCCGATTATCGTCTGATTATTGAGGCCGATATCCAATATTGACTTCCTTACTTGACTAACTGCCGATACCGATAATCGCAATAACGCAAAAATCGGTCTCGATAATTGGACGACCCCTACTTTCAACCACTTGTATGTTATGTCAATGCTTAGTACGCGTGTCGAAACAATAGGTTTATTGCCCGCTTTCACATCTCTCGATATCGGCGAGCAACTAAATTTGACTGTTGCAAACGCAACCTTTCGCGGGCCACTTGTGATATTGACTACCATGATATTTGGTTTGATTTTCCCGAGAATTGAACCTTGAAATATCTCTCAACCGGGAATCGAATCCCAGGGGCTGCACACCGTGTATTTAAAGACCTCCGGACCATATTACACTTCATTAACAGTGTCGGAGCCGATGACAACCACAACAAAATCAACCTTCACAAGAAAGCAGCTACCAGCGAGAAAACTTGGCCATCAAGCAACACCTAGAATGACCCTGGTCATCGATTAAGGCCCTGGCTTAGTTCACTCTGAGATTAAATCTTTGTTTGAACGACTGTAAAAGCGCTCGCTGTGCTCGGCGTTAAGCCGAACGCCTCTCTTTCACGCGCCGATCACTCGACAGGGGTAGAAATTCTGACGTCAGGGCGCAAATCTCTACCGTTGATGTCCCTGATCACGTTACTTAAATCTCAAGTCTCTCGCCAAATCGTTACGCCACGCTCGCTAAGATTTACGCTCAATGTGAACAAGCCTTAAGCAGAGTGAACATCCTGGAGCTTTTGCCTACCGTACGCGTGAACCACCTTATTTAATAATTCCAATCAATACAACTCAGCGAACATTAGTGGTGATTTGTAGAGGGCGACGGGCATTGACGTCACAATCGATAATTGCACTGCTGTAATTATGATAACCGCCGAAATGTTGCGAAAACGAAAATTTATTTGCATGTACCAGTTTTGAAACTGAATGACGACGGTATCAGTGACGTCACAATCGTCAACATCAACAGTGACGTCACGTCGTCGTCGTGGACATTCATAAGGGGCTAGTTATTAATCGCATGGGGGCGGGCATTTGGCCATATGATGCTGTTGGGCCAGACAATCACGGTAGGCAGAGGAGAGTTTTAAATTTTTAATATTTCTACACTAGGTTGTGGATTCTTGTTTCGGCTGGTTAAAAAGTTGACTTTTTATCACCTGTGACATGAGTCCATGGATCGCTTCGACTGTGAGCTTTTTGCTAAAAACATAATATAGAGACAAACTCACAAGAAATGTACTGCAAGGCGTACTATTTAAATTGCATTACGCCCTGTCGAGAGAGAGAGAGAGAATGATAGATTCGTCTGTTTATGCAGGGTGTACTATTTAAATTGTATATTTCCTCAAGTCATGACAAAATTGATTTGCTAGCATCACTCCCTTCCTAATAGGACATTAGCATTTTGGAATAATGGGACACACGCTGCATTTAGGCAAATCACAAATCACTCTGATAAGATGCTTGTCGCAGATGGTCGCGATGACAAATGCATTGGTTGTTGTATAGACCTAACTCAAGGTTGCTCTACTGAGTTCAAATCTGGCGAAACGGGATTAGTTAGGGTACCGGAATCATTTGCCACAGTGAAACATCCGCCATCCATCTAAGACTAAGAAAACCATTCAGTTGGCTGAGCTGTTCGACTGTTTCGGGTCCGATTCCCAACCAAGTCGATGTATATTCATTGTAGACTGGAACATGGATAGGTCTAAGTCGTCGTGTATTTTTGTCCTTGTTTCATTTTTGCTGCGTTTACACAGACTCACACGATATTCACATGGAGTCAACATTAGTAGGGTGATTAGTAGGATCAATAAATATCATTGCGGGGGCACAAATTGGCATTGACGAAGAACCGATAAAAAATATTGAGATCTTGATGCCCTGGGGGGGCGGGGCTTTTTGTCCTTGTTTAATTTTTGCTATGATATTCACAATATTCAAATGGCGGGTGGTTACTTTTCCAACTACTTTTTGAAGAGTACAGTGGCTCGAGTGCTGCGTTTACACAGACTCACACGATATTCATATGGAGTCTACATTAGTAGGGTGATCACTTTTTCAACTTCTTTTTGAAGGATCAATAGATATCATAAAGAAGAATCATCTAACCTTGGCTCTAATGGGAATTATACCAATAAATCAGAACCAAGACGTTAAATCTGTGGTGTTATCACTTTTTTTAAAGATTGATATCGGCTAACAAATTGGGAGGGCACAAATTGGCATTGAAAAACAACCGATGAAAAATATTTAGAACTTGATGCCCTGGGGGGCCTCCTTCGGCCCCTTCCCCCATTTTCATGGTCCCCAGACCATCAAGACATCATTATCTTAAATAATTTGCGTGTAATACACACCTCTCGACCTCCTGTGCCGATACAAGATGAAAAAAGACAATGGTGAGAAAGAGAAAAAGAGAGAGTCTAACCTGTCTTTTGCTGCTTTGGCAAGTTTGTCTTCCACTTTTCTGTCTGTCGAATCGAACGCATACGAAGACGTCACCGCTCGAGTCAACTGTGTCTCGGCTTGCTCCAGTTTCTCCGATAGATCAGATATTTGGCACGTCATGTATTCTCGATTCTGAGTGAAAACACTAAAATTGAGGTTTCTACGGCAACAGTGACGTCATAGGGGACCATAGATTTGCGGGAAAGAATTTATCCTTGGACTTATTCGTCTATGGAGGTGAAGATACAATAAATCGTTAATCTTTGGACTTATTCGGCCAGCGAAGGTTTTGTCTCCTCATAATGGACACGGCAGGCACCCAGGCATATGTTATGATGTCACAAAGCGAACTGTAATGCTTACTGTGTCAAGGCTGGAGCTGCTGAGAGTCGAGACCCAGTACTTATTCCACAAGCTTTCCAGTAACCGCTTGTCCAAGGCAGATTTAAAATATGTGATGTCAAGCGAGTAATATTGCCTGGAAAACAGTGAGGAAGTGACGAGTTTGCGGACTGTACCAAGGGAGGGGGGGCAGAAATACCCCAAACAATCAATCAATCAATTTATTCATATTAACGATAGAATCAGTAGAATGTTGCATTGCAGACACACAGGGTACCACCTACGAAGGAAATACCCTACTATAGTAATCTCTAGCATGTAGTGTGTGTTGCTATGCAGACAGACAGATAGGAAGTTCTGCCTAAGAAAATGAAAGTTAAGTAGGGCCTAATGAATTCATATATAAATGGCATTAAAGCACCACCAACAAAGGAGTTTAGAGCCTGTGATTGAAATACCTGCAATGTACGCCAAAGTCTTCAATTTTACTTAACGGGATTGTTTGATACTCATCAGGACCTTCATCAGGTGGTTTGTAGCCCTGCGTAAAGAAGATTCACCGCAGTTTTAACGTCTTGCCTTGGTTTATCGAGAATTAAAACTTTCACAAGCTTTTTGGAACTCCGCTCCTTCATCAGATGGAAGATGGAATGAATCATAATAGCACAATTTGAATTAATAGACGCCGTAAAGACTATCACCACAGTTTTAACGTCTTGCCTTGGCTTATTGTGAATTAAAACTTTCACAAGCTTTTTGGAACTCCGCTCCTTCATCAGATGGAAGATGGAATGAATCATAATAGCACAATTTGAATTAATAGACGCCGTAAAGACTATCACCACAGTTTTAACGTCTTGCCTTGGCTTATTGTGAATTAAAACTTTCACAAGCTTTTTGGAACTCCGCTCCTTCATCAGATGGAAGAAGATGGAATGAATCGTAATAGCACAATTTGAATTAATAGACGCCATAAAGACTATCACCACTGTTTTAACGTCTTGCCTTGGCTTATTGTGAATTAAAACTTTCACAAGCTTTTTGGAACTCCGCTCCTTCATCAGGTGAAGATGGAATGAATCATAATAGCACAATTTGATTTAAATTACACATTTCGGTATACACTCAATCAAAATCTCTCTCTCTCTCTCAAAATACCAAAATCTGAAGAAGAGAGACATCCTCTTACCTTTGGGTAAGTCCGGAAAGCTCCGATGTTCACTTTGCCAGCGCTAATCGTTCTGGTCGGGTCAATCACTATGGCAACGAACGGTTCTTGGTACTGTTGATTCAGCATTTGAGTGTCTAGGCAAAATAAAAAGGATAATCTCAGGTTTTGAGATCAAATTCAAATCAGTACAGTGAATTTGAACGTGGATTAAGTAAAGTACAGGAACCAAACCTGGATTAGCAAAGCAATATTTAATGTTTAGAGTGTCTACTTCCAAATTTGGAAAATTTTAGTAATCACCACTAATGCTATAATTTCAACCTCTTTGGTGTATATATTAAAACAAATTTCTCTGGTAAAATGTACTCGCCTTGGCGGTACACATACTAAAATTGGAACGATACAGAGAAGGTTAGCATGGCCCCTGCATAAGGATGACACGCACAATCGTGAAGCGTCCCATCTTTTTATTCAACCTTGTTCAATTATATTCCGATAAACGCGATACGCCTGACAGGCTATTTACTTGTAACCCACTAAAATAATGCAACATACGTTAACGCCTAGAATTTTACCAGACTTTTTCGTGCATACACATACTGTCACGACATTTTTTAGGATCTAGGATTTGCAAAATTAAGCCAAATTTTGCAAGATTGTCCAATCTAGGTATGTCGATATCAGATACTAGTATCCGAGGGCATTCGCGTTGGTTTTATCCTGATGTTGCAATCTTCGTGCCAGTGCCAGACTAGGAAGAGCCGCTATAGAACGGTTCACACTATCTCGTTAACATGAAATGAAACATTTTGAAGTTCAAATAAAGAAACTAGCGGGCTTGCGGTACAAGATGGCGGCGCCACGGAGGGATAAATCACGTACGCAATGGAGATAGAAGAGTGGATCAATTTCGTCTCGGATCGTCGTATAATATTTCAATAGTGTTACTGCCTGAGTGGAATCCAGAAGCTAGCACAAATCCCTTTTCGTCGAATAGATAACGTACTTTCTCGTATCTTTCGGATTTTCAACCAGGTCGCATTAAGTGGGAGTCAGGTCACCATCGCGTGGATCCCGGGGCACAGTGGTGTTCCTGGGAACGAGCTGGCGGACTCGCTAGCCAAGCAGGCGGCACCCTTCCACACGGACCCTATTGGACCTACTAAGAGTGACGCCAGAAGTTTAATCCGAACTTATATAATCAATTCTTGGGACACAGCCTACAAGTCGAGCGTAAAAGGGGCTTTCTACAAGCAATTCCATACATCGATACTATCCCCACTATATCACGCCGCAAATCGCTGCCAAGGAACAGCACTCCTCCGATTGAGAACAGGCCACTGTCGGTTGAACAATCACCTGCATCGCATTAAATGCTCCGACACCCCACTATGCCTAATGTGTAAATGCGCCGAGACAGTCCCACATTTTCTAATGCAGTGCCGTCGATTCACCCATCTTCGACAAATACTGATTAGAGCTTGCACCGATTGCAATGTTAGTTTCTCACTGTACAACTTACTCAACGTTCCCGAACTAGCCTCTTTTGTTTGCGAATATGTTACAGAATCCGGGACTATATTATAGAATCCCCATTCCTGTGTGCTATCGTCCCCGATCCCAGCTATTATTTACTGGTACTATTTCTGTTACTATAATAGGCCTACCCATGTATCTGCCTCAGCATGTCCTGTTCGTGGTGCAAAACACCATCCGGTGATAAGCGCCACTGAAAATCTTTATAATAATACTACTGCGTGTTTAAAATTTTCAATTTCTACCAAATATGCAGCCTTCCCGCCTCCCCAGTAGTCGGTGCCACTTCGTCAGGAGAAGACTCTGTGAAATTGTCATCGCGACTGTGATAGCGAGCAACCGAGCGATAATAAAAGAAACAAAACAAGTCGCTCGCTCGAACGTTGGCGCTTTCGTGATTTTCTCGCGGCTCATTAGGTATCTTCGGACTTGTCAAGTGTTTTTTTGTTGTATCACTCGTATAATTGAAGCTTGCGCACGTTGGTCAACATTACTCGCAAGATCCTATGCGTGCGTGTAAAGTAGGCCCTGGTGCGACCGTCACCGGCGTCACGTTTGTTGTTTTCAGCCTTCTAGCCCCAACAGGCTCCGCGTGTGCTGATTTATCGGTGAAATACATTGGAGAGGTACCGCTTCAAGGGAGATTGATGGATTTGTGTAATATGGTTATGATGTAACTATGTGACGTCACCGACCAGACGCCGCACTCTCGGCAACAGCTTCATGAACGGCACAGCAAAAGATACTTCCCGCAAAAAAAAAATTTGACTTAACGTCAAACATTTCAGAGACGGCTTCTGATAAGGGGATCATTACATTGCGTAGCGACTTCGTGCAGCCACCGTAGTAAGAACCAGTCCCGACTGCTGAAGGTATATGTACAAGATATTCTGCGGGATTAATTGCTTCTACTTCCGGCAAAATCTTAAAACTGTATTCGACCAAAAGACTATTGAAAAAACTTGCCCGCTATAGCCAAGGGACAGCCACGTGGGTCAAAAAACGCTGGGAATGAACACGGGAAGGCCTTGATGACTGTCCTGACAGTTCAAGAAGGCAGTGGCCCCGCTGCAATGGCGGACGGTATACAATGCAACGAGCGCCGTAGTTCCATCTCTCGACCGAAGGAAAAAGAAAGGCGAGGAGGCAGCGGGGATGGCAAAGAAAAGGAACCAACTCTATGGCGAATTCATGGCAAGGCTTTCTGAGTGCATTTTTGTGTTGTCGGACGAAGACTTTGAATTGTTAATTGCTGCTGATAAGGGAATCATTACATTGCCTAGCGACTTCGTGCAGCACTCTTTCGAATGGGACACAAGGGAAAGGCGGAGCTAGACATGTCGAAGGTAGATAAAATTTGGTGGCATCCGCCACAGCCGTCTACCAAATCCTCACAATTACCTCGCCCATCTAGGTACTTTGCACAGAGACTGTTATTGTGGCTTCCACGAAAACTGTGGAAGTGCAAATTTTTATGCACCAATCCAAAGTGCAACGGCAACGAACTTACTGGTTCCGGACTTTACCGCCGGGTCCGGCAGGTGCTTGATATCGATAGCTTTTATAATTTAGCAACCGAGTATTTGGAATGCACCAGTTGTAAAAAAAAATCAATAAGCTGGAGTAATGGAATCTTCGATCAGCTTGATGTCGGCCATCGAGAGCAATTCCCAGCTTTGTTAACTTACCAGTACGCTTGTGACGTGAATGTCATATCATAGCTGCGACGCCGCACTCTCGGCAACAGCTCGACGTTGCTGTTCAATAACCTCCATGAGCGGCACAGCGAAAGATTCAAGAGGCAAAAAATAATATATTTGACTGACGTAAAACATTTTAGAGACGCTTCTAATAAGGGAATAATTAAATTTCCCAGCGAATTCGTGCAGCCACCGGACTACAAACCAGCCCCGACTGCTGAATGGCTGCTGACGGTTTATGTCCAAGATATTCTCCGGCGACTCGATGACATGAAGGGATTGATCACTTCTACTTTCGGCCAAATCCTAAAAATGGATTCGACCAAAAGGGTTTTGAAAAAACTTGCCGGCCATAGCCAAGGGACAGCCACATGGGTCACAACGTTGGGAACGAGCACGGGGAGGTCTTAATGAGTGTCCTGACCGTTCAAGAAGGCAGTGGCCTCGCTGCAATGGCGGACGGCATAATGGCTCGTTACGAAACCCACAAAGAAGCGTCGCCAAAAATGTTGTATGTAGATAGAGGGTGTTGCGGCAACGAGTAGCCTATAGTGTGCTCAGAAAGCTTTATAACAAATGGCCAGATATGAAGGTTCGCCTCGACATCTGGCATGGCATGCGACGATTCGCCTCGGCTGTTACCACCGAATCCCACCAACTCTATGGCGAATTCATGGCAAGGCTTTCTGAGTGCGTTTTTGTGTTGTCGGACGAAGACTTTGAATTGTTAATTGTTGCTGAGAAAGGGGAGATGGAACGTCAGCATATCATTAACCCTTCGAGAGACGACGTTATCCGCAAAATTACAAAACGAGAACTAGCTCTGCACTGTCGCCGGAAGACGCGCGGGTTCCAGGCGACAGTAAAGTATATAAATAATTTATTGGAAGTCTTCATGGGACCTGGAGGCAACGACACCATTGGTGTTCCGCTTTTGGATGCGAACAAGGTTAAGGATATATGGGAATCCCAAAAAAAGCATTTGAGCTGCATACAAGACCCCGATGACGACGGTATAATTTTGTATACGCAGACGGGAACACTCGTGAAGGGAAATATAGAGCTTCCTGTGTATCGATGTTCCAGAGGGTCAATCAGCGAGCACCGTAGTTTCATCTCTCGACCGAAGGAAAAAGAAACGCGAGGAGTCAGCGGGGATGGAAAAAAAAGGAAATACATCCATAAGTCCCACTCGATCATGCGCAAAGACCGCGGTAAAGACAGAAAGAGTGAAGCCTACACGCAGTTCAAAGGGAACAGGTTCCGCAAGAACAATGGTACGCGGCGTTAAAGGCCAAATACGGTTCATCTAAGAAGACGTAATAAACCAATCAGCTTGTATCTAGTACACATTGCCTTTCCATATAATTACAACACTTCTGCTTTGTTTGAAAGTGTGGGTGTTGCCCCGTAGTGTAAACAAGAGAGATAGCGCAAGTCTGTATCGCGTAGCAGACGTGCTGCTTCGAAATAGTGAGAAGAGTGAGAGATTAAGATTGTAGCAGCTGGTGGTATTGCGTCGCCTTGAGCGTGGCGTGATTACTTCACACAAATTGATATTAGTTGATACAAATAGGGACGAGTCGGGAAGGTCGAAAATATTTTTGCGAGCCACCTTGTGCCCGTTCGCATTCTGTCTGGGGCCCGGACGCGAAAAAGGCGCGGGGGGACCTGTCGTTGCGCGCCGGAGCAAAACTGCCCCGAATCTGGGAATGTCCTTTGCGGGGATGACACGCACAATCGTGAAGCGTCCCATCCTTTTCATTTTTTCAAGCTCGTGAAATTATATTCCAATAGACGGGACTGGACGTTCAATCTGTGGTGACGAATTCTAACCATTACCATAGTAGGGTGATCATCAGATTCCAAGTCTGTGATGACTTATTATATCGTGCTCCACTATTTGCGTACGAGTACATTGTGTAATGGCGGCAAAGCATATTCCGTGCACTACTCCAAGAGGTTAAAGGTCGAATTAACTTACTCACCGACGTCTATCCCTGACAACCAACAGCCGTATCCAGGATGGCTGTGGTACCAACCAATCGCATTCTCAAGTCGTCCGACCTAGGTAATGAAATTTCAACTTCAGTTGGATTTATCCAGAAGAAACCGGCTGGCTGTCCAGAGATGCGTGTGTGTGTGTGTGTGTGTGTGTGTGTGATCATGTAGCTTCCCTCCTAGGCCCCAGCAGCAATATAGGATCACTGTATTGGGGGGGATGCTGGGTCAGAAGAGCTGTACACCTGATATGAGCAACACCCCAGCGTCAGCCTCCTTCAGGCCTACCCTACCTGGACCTGGAATCATGATCGACCTAACCGATCGAGTTCAATATTCTTGTTTTTTTGAGATAATCGATACTGGCATCGACCAGCAACCTAGTAAGGGTTCGATCAGATGTACCGTAGTCAAAAGTCACCACAAATTTAAGCTACGACGAATAAATTGTAGGGGGGGGGGTGTCACAATGCCATACCTGTTTCGCACTGTCGATATACGCTGTCATGTATTCATAAGCTGCGGCCTGTGCGTTGACTCTGGTTTCTGTGCCTTCAACAGGGAGGGCAAAACAGTCCATTACAATCATGTTCGGTCCGTCAATCTTTCCGAGCATTAGACCCATCACCTATTATGGAAATCAGAGCTATAGGAAGAAACCTGGTATGGACACTGGCTGGCAATAAAAGAATAAAAGGCAATTGACTTACCTCAAGATTTTTTCCTGATCGGGCATGCATGACCATCTTGAGCAGAGCTAAAGCTGAGATTTTGCAAGTTTTAAAGTAGTGCGGGTCTTTTTTCCACGGCTTTGCATTCGACATTTCAACTTGACGAGCGTGGTCGTACTTGTAGATCTCATCTATGGATTGGACAACCTGCGTAACATCACGAAAGGATCTTGTCACAAGTTGATTATTAAAAGGAGACAAGATGATAGAGAGAGAAGTTTATTAACATTGAGAAAGTTCACAAAATATCCCGAAAGGTCAAACAGCGATACGACCATCAGGCCAACGAGTCAGCTGTTTGAAGTGGGAGTCCGGTTGAGACAATAAGAAGGAACATAAATTTGAAGTAACTGGGTATCCATGGCGATAAAGAGGAAGATAAACTACAACACAAATAACATGGATAACGAATATCATCCCATTAAAGAGTGCCTAAATAATGTTGCCAGGAACCTTTAATAAATACCGATATCTAAACGAAATTCTTTAAGGTGACGTATGAATTTAATATATTCTAGTTCTTTGAGGGTGATTGGAATGGAGCAAACCCCCACAGACCCCGACACTAGCTTTCCGTATTTTAGGATGGCACACATTCCCATATTTAGAAATCTTGTGAATGTTGGACGTTAAATCTGCAATGAATCTTCTTTGCAATATCTATTGATCGTCCGCCACCGGCTCCACTGTATTCTACCCTCTGCTCCCATTTCCCCAGCATTTTAAGCCTAAAAAGACAAATTATCAATAAATACCTCCATCTCATTTTCCATTTCCCAAGTCTTCAATGCAGTCGAAGCTTGAGGCCCAAGTGGCTTATCTCTGGAAGAATTTGCAAATTTTAAACAACAGACGAGACAGGGAGACAGAAGGTATATTGACAAAGGAGAATTATTCAGGAGCGTGCTTTTATTACGCAAACACAATTGCTAAGCATTAAGAGAATGTGTGGCTGTTTAGCGGTATACCTGTACCAATTAGAACCCCAGACCAAGTGTAATGTGGCCACAATTTAAACAGCCCGCTATATAAGATAAACCGGTATATACTGTATAATTAAGAATAGACAGTGAACCGGAATCTTACGTGGCCTGACTTGAAGTTCCAGGTTTATCGTCCGACATCTTTTCCTCTGCGAAAATGCCCCAAACACGACCGAATCAGTCCACTTCACTTTCCAGAGTCCTCTTCTGTGTTTTGGCCTCCTGGCGGGCTAAATCTAACCGTTAGTTGGCGAAATAGAGGTATCTTATCAGTGGTCAGCAAACGAGGGATAGCAATAAACGGGAAAATGTGTGAATTTTCGTTGATATTGAACATAGTTAATTTAAAATTTTCATTTAGTTGAGAAATCTACTGTAAATGCATTATATGATCGGCTTTGTTCATATTTTCCTGCATAAACAGCGAAGTTGGCACGTATACACTAAACGCATTCATGCGTGAAATGACGTAATCGCCTTGAAAGATGTCGGCTCCAGATGGGAATCGATTTTGGACATCCTTACTATGATTGTGGTGACATATTTTATGGACATTAAATTTCGTATTAACGCCGTTTTTATAGATGTAGAGTGGAAATTCTAGGGCTGAATATCGATCGGGTGTTGCGTAGATATATTATAAGGCTTTAAAAGCGCAGATACGCAAAGGAATTGATCAATGGTACGGAAAATCGACTTATACATGGCTGAAAATTGCCTTGCTCATGCTACCGATGTGTCATCGTCACGTGAAACTCGGTTTTTAGCAAAGAGAACAGATTTTGTAACGTTATTAAGGCGTTTGCTGCAGTTTCGAGTAGTTACCGTACCGGTACTGTATTTTCGATTTTGTTTTGAGTCGATCTTGAGGTCTAGTTGAAGAGACAATACCTGCTGTTATAGGCTGTAGCTGACTAGATGACCTCTCGATCGCTTTGCTGCAGCCCAGTCGTTTTCCTCTATTGTTTTACCTATTTACTCATGAATGACTGAATCAATAAATCTGTCTGTCTGTCTGTTAATTTCTATGCTATTATATTTTCCAGAGATTAGATAATTCGGTTTGTTCTATTTGAATTTTGGATCTACCAAAATGTCTTACGCATATCTTTTCAAATACATCATCATCGGTGACACAGGGGTCGGAAAATCTTGCCTTCTTCTACAATTCACCGACAAGAGATTCCAACCTGTCCATGATCTCACAATCGGTGTCGAATTCGGTGCTCGTATGATCACGATCGACGGAAAACAAATAAAATTACAAATTTGGGACACTGCAGGTCAAGAATCATTCCGTTCGATCACTCGTTCGTATTACCGTGGTGCAGCAGGTGCATTACTTGTGTATGACATCACAAGAAGAGATACTTTTAATCACTTGACGACGTGGTTAGAAGACGCTAGACAACACTCATCTTCAAATATGGTTATTATGCTAATCGGAAATAAAAGTGACCTCGAAGCTAGGAGAGAAGTGAAAAAGGAAGAAGGTGAAGCGTTCGCTCGCGAGCACGGTCTAGTTTTCATGGAAACTTCAGCAAAAACGGCTGCAAATGTGGAAGATGCGTTTATCGACACGGCAAAAGAAATTCACGAAAAAATACAGGAAGGTGTCTTCGATATTAACAACGAAGCAAACGGAATTAAAATCGGCCCACAGCACTCTCCGTCCAGCTCTGGACTCACAGGGAATCGACCTCGTCAGCAAAACGAAGGAGGAGGATGTTGTTAGGCAGAACTCTTTAAATACTTTCCAAGCAATAAAAGAGACATTTTATTCTTAATGTACGCGTTCTTGCACTATTCACCGTTTGAAGCAGAATATCCCCTTTATTATATAATACTTCAAAGCATTGATGACAAAACAATGGTGCGTAGAGTGGTGTTTCCTGATTGTAGATTTAACCCATATTCTGTCCGACACGGATGTAAAGGTTGTTTATTCATCGGTTTGTTTGCAAACCCACATCCTCAGCCAATGTATCGGACGTATATCCTCTTCTCAAAGAACAGCATGCAGTGCTCTGTTGAGCCATTGGATGAAAATGGAGGACATGATATCAATGTGTGTCGGATGAACGACAAAAAATTGAAATCCTTTAAATCGCTTTTTTGCTGGCTATGGCTAATTTAAAAAAAATAGAGCCGATGTTGGGCGATCCAGATAAACCAAATTCATTTGAAAGCTTTTGGAAATACGACTACCGGTATATAACGCTTTTGAAGAAGATGGCAACTGAATCATCACAGATTTAACTTCCCAGTTTATCGGAATAATTATAATGATGGAATCGTCACGATTTTTTCATCGCTAGAGGGTACTCATCGGAGCTCCGCAATTGTATGGGGTTTAGAAGAAAGTGAGGTGCATTTTGATATTTCAAATGAACTGCCGTTGACCTTTGTCAGATTGCCAACTAGTAGTGGACGTAAAAGTACATATCTCTTGTTTTATTCCACATATCTTCAATAGTAGGCTTTTTTCATTTTGCTTGCGTTGCTGTTAGTGCCGCAAAGCGTGTGAGAGAGAGAGAAAGAGAGACTTTGAGAACCGCAAGCATTGTAAATTGTCGACATCTTTGGTAAATTGTTTGACAACGGCCAAAACAATGTCAATGGACTCTCGATAAAAACTAACCTTTATTAGGTATGGGTAAGAAGCTACTTCATGAGATTCCTATGTGTTGTGTTGTCTCTCATCTGTGACTGTGCAGGAATTGGACCCCTGAATGTCACATGATCCGTGTATTTTGTCCTTTCCGACAAGGAGACACTGAAATGAGCTGTCTACCTTGTCGCTCCTCTACGCCAGCACCAGTGGCGCTTAGCAGGGCAGTTGTGGATACCAATTTTACCGTCTCCGGCGTGATGCGACTTGAATTTGAACGCAGCCTTCCGCATTTGGTGTTCAGCGCCTTGGACCGGTCCGTCCAACGAGAGGTGGCATTAGAAATGAATTGATATTGCGACTGAAGCTACTGCTTGGAATTTTTGTGGCTGTCTGAACATTCTCTATTTCTCCATGTATGTTCGCTCTTTGTGGGCTTGCTGGTAAGATTTTTATGATAGTCTGACTTGGCTTCCGGATTTGAAATTTTTTGAATTCTATTACTATTGCGTATTGTTACTAAACAAACCCAACCCTATTGGCAAACATGACGTGGGACTATATCCTAATACGTTAAAATATAATATATTGTTGAGTGGCCGTAGACGACGTTTCAGCCTGTCTAGCCTAATGGATAATCTAGCATTGACTGAAGTGTTGCAGCCTTTTCGCTCCTCAAAGGTTCAAGTCGTGGGCCAAGGGATACATTGTATTTATTTTCACTGATGTTGTGTTTGTGTATTCGTAATTGGACGTAGATTGTGCAATTCGTACTGTGTAGTTCTCGTGCAAATGTATGTCTTTCAATAAAGTTAGAATGCATGGGTCCTTGACTTGGTGGTGTGATGGGTAGGTCCCCGGTTCAATTGTCCAGAATCATACCAAAGATGTTGAAAATGGTATCTGTGTTCATGGGGAACACTACTCGCGTGGAACCGTGTGCTTACATGGAACTCTATGCTCACGGGGAACACTGCTCACAGGTAACCACGTGCTCATGGAGAATATTGCCCACGGGGAACCACGAGCTCATGGAATACACTGCTCGCAGTGAATTACGTGCCCATGAGGAACACTCCTCACGGGGAACCACCTTCTCATTGGGTACACTGTTCGCGGTGAACCACGTGCTCATGGGGAACACTTCTCGCGGTGAACCACGTGCCCATGGGGAACACTACTCGCCGCCGAACCAGAGTTACCAGAAAGCTTATGAAGTGGGCGCGGGGTTTGTCGCGAAGCCAGTTATTATCACAGTTTCGCGTATTGTTAGAGGAGTTGATGGAGCGCGAACGTAGTTTGTCGCGTATCCAGCCACAGTAGGCTTATTGCCTATACCGTTAAGTAGTTTGGCGTAAAAGTAGTGTAATATGAAGTACGAACCGGCTCGGTCGCGTAGCCAGTTTAATATCAGAGTTTGGCATATTCGTAGAGGCCATGAAGTGCGAGCGGGGTTTGTCGTGTGAGCAGCGATTTCTAATGAGTCCTTACATCCAGATACGCAGGCCAGGGATAGCTAGACAGATATCCCTGGCGCAGGCCTACCAGAGGTAGGCTAATTTCCCTTTTAAAACAATCGGTCTGGAACTCTAACGGTGTTGTTTATCGCCGTAACTCCGGTCTTTTGATAGTGTTACATATCTCCGGAACTCCGGTCTTTTAATAGTGTTAGGCTACTTAGCTTCTGAACTCCGGTATTTTAACAGTGCAACATATCTCCGGAACTCCGGTCTTTTAGCAGTGTTACATCTTCGGGAACATGTCCCACGAATACATATTTAAATACATCATCGTCGGCGAAATGTCGGTCGGAAAGACTTGCCTGACGTTACAATTTACCGATAAAATATTCCGTCTACGTTACTCGAGTACATTTGGAGTTGAATTCGGTGTCCGTACTGTTAATATCGGAGGAACTCTTATGAGACTTCATATCTTGGACACTTCTGGTCAAGAGCGCTTCAATGCGGTCGCTCGTTCGTATTACGGAGGTGCCGCAGTTGCTTTGCTTGTTTATGACATCACAAATCGAAACACATTCAAATTTTTACCAAAGTGGTTGAAACAAATCAGAGACCGCACGTCACCGTACGTCGGAATCACCCTAATCGGCAATAAATGCGACCTGGGACATTTGCGACAAGTCACGAAAAGAGAAGGCGAAATATTTGCACGGGACAATGGACTAGATTTCAAGGAAGTTTCAGCCAAAACAGCAGCAGGAGTCGAAGACGCTTTCATCGACACAGCTGAAAAAATAAATGAAAAAATTCAAGCCGGAGTCTTTGACGTCACGAATGAAGCGAATGGAAGAAAACTTTCTAATACTAGTCACGAAATTCCTCAAGATCTTGTTAAACCAACAAAAAAGAAATGTCCATTTTGTTTTCTATTATAATCATAAATTTATACACGTCTTACGCGAGTCTTGCGTTAAGATTATCAGACCTTAATAGACTTGGTGCAAAAGTGGTCTTATATTTAAAATATGTTAGGTATAGGCAGATGGAAATAACACTGGCAAGTGGGTTAATCGTGCTATCGACTTTTAGCCGATTATCGAGGCCGATATTCATGAACTTTGTATTATCGAATAGGCCTAAGTGACGCATATAGACGTAGCGGAAAATTGTGGAGTCGAAGGCGGACGATCCAGATGGTAATAGATAATAAGGGTGGGATTTCACAGATTTACCAACCAGTAGATTGTCCAGTAGGCCAGCAAATTTCAAACAATAAAATGAGAGAGACGACGACGCACATCGTCTAAGGAGACGGCTTAAGTGGCCCATGTAAATGGGCTTAAAGTAAGCCTTTCGCGAGATTTTTCCTATGAAATAAACATGGTTGGCAGAAAAATAAAGATTCACACCGGAAAAATAGCGAAGCTGATGAATGCTGGGCCACAGATTTAACGTCCAATAGTTTGTCCATGTATGTACTTTGGACTAGACAGTCTCGGTTGCTGTAAGACCGTCACGAGATGACGGGCTTGAGTTGGACGCTGCTGTAGTGGTTAAGTTTGCATCAGACCCAGTATTTCCAGGACAATACCTGCAATTCCCAGGCTTGTCCTTTCCAGTGTGACATTTGTAAATGATCAAAGCCGCAACCGCCACAACGATCACACAACCGAGAGCAATCATGGTGTCGCGGAGTGTGTTCGATGTTGCTTTCGTAGTCAGAATTTGATTGGTTGTAAGCTCGTTGCCAGGACGACCATTTCTCCCTGGGAGAGTTTGAACTGTTGGCGCTGATTTTTCTGCTGACGTCACGCCACCAGTCGTCTCTATACCTGAAATGTTAGGACGATGTTGATCAAAGGCATCGTAGCCCAAAGTGTAAAAATATATGCACTCGCGTTAAATCTGCGGCGGCTGGCGACCGACGGTATGCCCTTCCGGGCACCAGTCATTATTTGCTCCATATTAGAATATATAATGTTTATGGTGAGATGAAATATAACTATCTGTCTGACGACGGGCTTTTTGAATCGTAGATGAAAGGAAGACTCACTAAATTGTATCATGTACATTAGTAGGGTAAAATTAGCTATCAACTCAGAACACCCATTGCATTTGCCCAACACCCGCACCATATTTATCCGTTTGCCTATCTGACTAGACTTAATGAAAGCTTCATGGTTTCCATGCCAAAGTCATGCACGTAACCCGTCGTTTTAATCTCAGGTTAAATAGCCACTGACGGGCAGCCGAATCAATGTTACTGCATGCAGTCACGCGATTTTCTCTGAAAGCTTCGCCCAGTTTCCGACTCAAAGCCATGCACGTAACCCACCGTGTTAATCTCAGGTTGCCAAATCGCACAAACTTAAACCTCTCAAACGAAACATAACACAAGATGCCATGAATTTATTGCAAGCAACCAATGAGATGAAATCGGTGAATTAAACAAAATTAGAAACGATAAAAAAAAATGCATCTCAGCCAAAAATAATATTACCAGGCAAATAATCCATTATTACGTCTCGTAACCAGAAGGCGATGCTCGCTGCTGATTGGTCAGAAGAAGCCTCGCTAGCTCCTAATTGGTCAGAACTCTGAAGAAGCGTTGCTAGTCACTGATTAGTCGGGAAAGGCCTATCAAGTTCGTGATTAGTCATAAGAAACATTGCTACCTCCTGATTGGTCAGAACTCAGAAGGAGCCTTGCTAGCCACTGGTAGATCGGAAGAGGCTTTGCCCGCTCTGGTTGGTCAGTTCAAACGTGCACATAGTAACCGGCCTCCCTACGTTTTATCCAGCAATTGCACTGACGGACCATCACACACTTTAAGATGTGATCCCGTCAGGAGCTCAGTTAACTTCCGGTTACGTTCCGTACTGATGAATGAGACATGCCTGAATGACCACCAGAGAACAAACCATGGAGTTTTTAATCTTGATTAAGAACGCCATGAAAAAAACATCAGTGCTGAGTTACGCCATTCATAAAACTTGTGAACTTGTCATGCATGAACGAACACAAAAAGCAGTATATATTACAAACCACCACAAATGGAACATACGCCACCCATGCATATATTAAAACGGGCATGCGGCTAAGACGCGATATTATCTAAATTTGTTACCGTCGAAGGGGCCACGGGATCCCCAGGTGTTCTGGCGACGCGCACTTTTCAGTGGGCCCCAAATCACCAGAATTCCACTATTACTATTGGACGGGTTGTGGCGACGATATTATCTACTTCATTTTTGTGGAGGACATTTTTTGTTGCTTTGAAACCAGACGGAGTGGCGAGGAGTGGAGCCATCCACGACTTCTGGCGACACGCATTTTTCAGCGATACCAAAAACCGGAATTATTTCACTCCAGGTGTTAAAGAGGGGTGACGACGTACATACACGTACATACCCCCACTGAGCACTGGACAAATTAAAATAAAAAAATGATTTTTTTTTTTCAACAAAAAGATAAAAATTATGAATTAAAACTGGGCAAATAATAGCAAAATAAAAATAAATGAGGAATAGAAGGTGGTAGGAAACCTACAGCATCTAAACTCTGCCCGTCGATTTCTATGAGGGTTGGATCCAAGGGAGGCGAATGGTGCGATCAACCTAGACCAGGGGTTGGCAAATTGCGGCCAGCCCATCATTAATTTATGGCCCGCGAACAACTACGAATAAAAACAGATCGTACGTACAATTCGTTATAATTCCACCGTTGTGCGCATGCGCATACTAGGGATGTGTAACTCTAATATCAGTGACCTTTTTGGTATTCACGAATACAAATATTCGGACTCGGTGTTCGCGAATACTAGCGCGAAAACAAATGTATTACGTATGCGTGTGTAGACGGCTTTAGTACGGCCCGCAAGTTGGCGACAAAGTGTATAATTGGCCCATTAGTGCAAGAAGTTTGCCGACCGTTGCCCTGGACGATATCTAGCCGTAGGCAAGGCCGCCTGAGACCTTCTAATTAAGTGGATTTACAGGCGCTGCTGTCATTAGAAATTGAGATCTGTGTCCGTGTTGACCCTGCTTATATTAGTAGGGTAATTTTAAAATAATATTTCAATACAGCGATGAAATGACTGTGCAGCAACATCGTACGCGGACGCCCACTAGCGGTTGTACTGATCTCACGTGGAACACTGCTCACTGGAACGACGTGCTCACAGGGAACACTGTTCTCAAGAACCAGGTGCTCGCGGGTTACCCTGCACTGTACCCATGGGGAACACTGCTCACCGGAACCACATGCTCACGGGAAGTCACGTGCTCACAGGGAACACTGTTCCCACGCCATGGGGAACACTGCTCATGGGAGTCACTAGCAATAGAGATCTATGTTGACCATGCTTACAACAGTAGGGTAATTTTTCAATGCCCGGCAAGACGTTGCATCGAGCGGGGAAAAAAAAAATCACTAATGATGACGTCATCCGCATAGCAACATCGCACGTGTCACGCCCACTAGCGATGACGTCATCCGACTATCATGTTGTGACGTCATTCGCGCTAGAATTTCCAGTTAGATTCGCTATTGCTTTCTATGTTGGTCACGGACGCGCTTCAACTGTTACGATCGTTTTAGAGAGAGAGATTTTAGAGATATTTTACGCAGGGGTTTCGGGTTGTAGCGGATTCATTTCCATTTCCGCCGCGGCTTCGGCTTCTCGTTTTAATTTTTTTCTTTTTTTCCTAACTCGCATCACGATCATGTACGTGATAGCCGTTGTAAAAAAAATAGACGGAATGACGGTTAGAAAGACAACAAGAACAGTCTGACTTGTCGGCGGCGTCGTTATCGTACTCGATTGTGTTGTCATAGATGACGTTTGTGTTGTCATAGATGACGATCGTGACGTCAAGATCACGGATTGTGTAGTCGTACTTGAATCTTTGTCCTTTGTGATCGGAGGACTTTTAGTGGATGATGCTGGTTGTGGGAGGACGGTCCGTTTAGGCTCTGCTTCTGTCGCTGCAAAAGGTTGATGAAGGAGTGGATGATTAGAATTCAATTAGTTGATCATAAAAAATCGTGGAGCCAATGACGGACGATCCAAATAGTAATAAATATAATAAGTCACCACAGATTTAACGTCCAGTCCAGTTTATTGGAATATAAATCACCATCTTTCGGAGCTCGCTCCTTAATCAGGTGAATAAACTGGACTATTCATTTATTACTATTGATCATAAAGTTAATCGTAGATTAAGGTTAATTAGAGATTAGAAGTTAATCGGAGTTTAATTCAAAGAGAATCGTAGATTAAAGTTAATTAGAGATTAGTTTACAGTTAATCTGAGATTTAGAGTATGTTTAAAGCTAAACCGAGAATACTTCAAAGTTAATCAAAAATTAATTCCAAGATAATCGCAGATTAAAGTTAATTAGAGATTAGTTTACAGTTAATCTGAATTAAGTCAATTTTAAATGCTTATTATTTCAAATATCAGGAGTGACATACCGCAAGCCTGAAACTCCTGCCTGCCTCCACAGTTAGCCCAGTCCCTGGACATTACCAGAGAAGGGTAAATGTCCCGGGTGTGAGTCAAACCAAAGGCTATGGTAGAATTGGTATCTGTAGATCGTTGAATTGGCAGCCAGGTATCCAGGTGAGTCCAACGGCTGTGATCCTAGTTATAATTTGGAAGTATAGACATGCAGGGGTCGGCAAGCCTTGTAATGTGGCCCCCGTGATTTTCCCAATTTTGGCTTAATGTCTATACAAAATGAAACAGATTATATTTCTAACTCAAGGTATTATTACACGTCATGTCGAAGATACAATTGGCGTAGTCTTCGTCGGCAGACCATTCGCTAACACTGTTTACTAAATGGCGGGCCAATAACGACCAAGCCGACGTCGAACGGTTGAGGGGATTACGTTATCGTCAACTTTTCACAATCGGCGACATGCGCGGCCCACGGGCTCATCGATTTGACTGATGCATCTTGCAAAACTGAAAAGGTTGCTGACCCCTGCTATAAAGCATTGACGTGGTGTATGAAGCTTGAGTGAAAGTAAGGTCGACCGATTTTCGAGGCCGGTATTTGTATTTTTGCGATTATCGGTATCGGCCATCAGTCATACAAAACGTCGATTATTGTAACGACCCCTTGAAAAACCAATATCGCCAGATCTCTAGTTAGAAACACCAGGATATAAGAACTCACCACACTGACTGTCTGGCAACACTTTGATATTATCAATCCATGAGTTCATCAGAGCTGTGAACTGCAGTTGAACCTACAGGTCAAAGTTCAAAGATTAGGAACCTGCATTTCAGAATAGTGTACGCCATACAGCTGTAAGGAGCCATCGTTTATCAATGGGGTTGCTGGTTCGATTCGGATCTCACTCACTGTATTAAATATATTCCATCTTCACCTGATGAAGGAGCAGAGCTCCGAAAGCTTGTGTATTATATTCCAATAAACTGGACTGGACGTTAAATCTCTGTACAGTATTATATTTATTACTGTATTAAATATAGGGTGGGCTTACGCAACGAGGTCATAACTCTCTTTCCTCAACCGTAACCCTAACAGTAAGGGGGGACGGGGGGAGACTCTTATACATGAATATACCAACTGTTCACTAGGGGGTGAATTTACGCACGAGTTTATAACCCTCGTTTCCCACTCTGGGAGGGTTGTCGACTTATACACGAGTTCATGCGTACCTCTGTTTGATTGACAACTGGAGTTATAAGCCAGAATATCTTCGTTTTCCATCCGCCGGTTGGTTTGAACGTCTTCAAATTAATTCTAAATCAAAACTACAAAATTGAGCAGGATTCCTCGAATTTATTGTTTTTGAATTATGGCATTTTCAACCCTACTAAGGTAATTCATGATAGATCACTGTCACGACTACAACCCTTCGTACTGCCCCAAAACTGACTGCCTAGCAGACAGAAGGAACAGTCTTCGATTTGACTCAGTCGGGAATCAAACCCATAACGTGCCGATCAGAAGGCGGGCACAAAGATTCTTAGACTTACACAAACTTACGTAGCGCCATCAGTGAAAGCTTGGGCGATCATCGAATCGGTGATTATGTCTGTTTGTACGCAGGCTTTTCCAGAGACTGGTATCGGATACGGAACAGAGCGGAAAACACCCGAGCCGTACACACCGTAATCTAGAAAAAAGGCGGTAATCAACTCAGGGATATTTGGGATGACGGGGTTACTATGTTTCAGTCTACCTGACCAACAAACACTGGGTTGATAGGGTTTCAGTTTCAGCTCTACTACTCTACTAAAGTTTGACGAAATTTAGAAAATAAAAATTCTTGATTCAATAAATTAGGACTACAATCTTTTTAGCACATTATTCTACTAATAATTTGCTCGAAAATCATTGAGATCAAACGCTAGTTCATTTAGAAATGTACCTGGAACACCAACATCGGTGCTGTAACCATTTCTGTTGAATGTGCCGCTAACCGTGGCGTAACCTTCGAATTCTCTGTTGAAATCGGCGTTCAAGTCCCCTGAAAAATAAACCTTTCATGCAGGAGCTGTTCAGATTGGATCACTTGTGTCTTGTGTAGAATTAATCAACCGCATTAGGATATGACTGTTGTGAGATAATGTAGAACTCTAGAAGAACTGAAGTACAGTGAAACCACTAATGTAATGTAGAACTGTATAGTGAAACCACAAATTTAATGCCCAGCCTCAGTTCTAATACTTTAACCGAGTTTGACTAAAGCACAATCAATATAATATACCAATCACATGATGATGATGTCAACGTCGTGCGCTAAGTAGCCCAACGATCTTGCAACAGCCAAACGTCAAAGATGACTCATGTCTCATTATTATGATATCATAATTTAAATCGAAAAGGACGTTTATAACACCCGCAGTTACCGTGAAACATAAATGCAAAACGGGTGAGTTATTGACACATATTTCACGATATTCGCTTCTGTTTTTAGTTTATGGTGTTTTTCACTCTACTACGGGTGATATATGCCTGGTGTCAATGCGTTAATTTCGGTTAAAGCCCAGATCACTATCACAACCACGACACTGACTGCCAAGCAGAGAGGGAATGAATAAATATCAATTTTAAAGTCACCAAATAAGTTACATTACAGACACTACCAGTCTCTCAATTAACAAATTACGCAAAGTACACACAATGTCAAGTAAATAAACAAAGACAGCTGTGCGTTTATCTGAAGTGGCTTCTAAATTGGCTTACGCCTACAGAATATTTTCAGATTTCAAACATCTTTTACAAATGGAAAATGCGGAATGCACACAATCTATAATACATGTAAGGAAAAGGACCCAACATACCAATGTATAGCCTCGTTGACAAACAGAATACCCATGATAGGAATCTACCTATACCATGTTGCAAAGTAGACACTCCGCTTCAGAAAATGAAGTAGTGCCGAAGCCAGTAATAGGTAAGTACACTAAGTACAGGCGAAAAAATCAAAATCAAAATCAAATGACAAAGGTGTGAAATATTTAAAAAAAGTAAACAAGTTCAAATGTTTAATAACTTCCAATAAGAAGTCTTTGCAACAGGCCAGTTGTGTGAGAGGCTTAGAATTAAAATTTTGTCAACTCAAGGGAAATGCTGAATAATAGATAAATCTAGTGCAAAAATTTCATTATTGATTTTTACGCATTCTCTCTGACGCTGGAAAACATTTATAATTCTCAGGAGCGAGCTCCTCATATTCCTAGATATAATAAGTCACCACTGATTTAACGTCAAAACCAGCTAATTGTAATATAATTCGAGATTGACCCTACTATAGTAACATATATAATAAGTCACCACAGATTTAATGTACAGCCTAGTTTATTGGAATATAAGTAACAAGCTTATGGAACTCCACACTTGACCGTACTATAGTAATAGATATAATAAGTCACGGCAGATTCAACGTCAACTACAGTGTAGTGCAATTCCCAAGCTTTTGGAACTCCACATCAGGCTAACACTAGCAATGGCACCACTGATTACAACACACTCGGATAACAAAAAACTTTTCACTGGAAAACATGATCCCATGAGCGAAGGAAAACCAAGTCCAATTTGAAGACGGCAGACGATCCAATTATACAAAAATTAAAAATTTGCCAAACACTATATTATACTCTATGATGCAGCACACAAAGAACGCCATGCAGATGCATCGTCATTTCCTAATACCGAAATCTTGGCATTATTTATAAAGATTGTCGTGATGGGAAGTGTATGACAACTCTATCTCTTAATAACAGCGGCTCGACTTCCATTTAAGATAAGAATAGACCGGACGTACCCAGTGATGAGTGTGTTGTTAAAGTAAGCCGTATGCATCACTGATTCCATTTATAACTACTCATACCGGCGAGGACAGAGTGTTGGACTGTGTGGTTGGTGAATACAGTGATACTGACTCTGGATTCGATAAATTACTTGATCCCGCTTTTGTGGTTCGGGGATGGGCGAAGCAGAGAGTACACTGTATATTTTTGTATGCAGTCCCGGGTTTCAAACCTGACCGGTTTAGTGGCGGACAACCTGTACACCACAATTGTATTACATGAAACATCCGATCGAATCGAATAGACGCGGCTGACCTACTTATTAACCCAATTCGATAAAATTTGATTGAAAATATATTATTAACGGTCAGCAACATGCAGAGACGCAACCAGCCAAATGTGAAGTCATGTCTACGACTTCATGGCATGCTGTTAGGGTAATAGAAAAATACACAAAAGCCCACCAGAGAAAAGCAGTGCTTCAAGCTAAACCTCTCTTGGCTACGTCAACGTTGAAATGAGTATGGAGATTTCTCAAGTTATTGTAGCATTCGAAATGAGAACGAATTGCTATTCGATTGGGTGATTTGGGTCCGAATATCTCGTTATTTGATTCGATGTATTTGAATTCGAGTGTCCAGCTCTAGTCTAAAAGACGTAACTGAGAGAAAGTGAGTTTACCTTCGCATGGAGGCATTTCCCCCCATGTTCCCTTTTCATCACATCTAACTGTTGTCTTTGAGACTTTTCCGTTGATAAGAAAACCGTCATCACATTGGATGTCGATCGAATCCTCATATTCCCACGGAGAGCTGCCGCCATTTTCAAGAATTTTACCGTTCTTGTGCTGTTTTGGTGGCGGGGCACATTGTACTCCTGAAATAATATAGACATTATTGTAACCACAGATTTACCGCCCTGAGAAAATTATAACATTCAGAAGCTTTCTAAGCTCTGATCCTTTATCAGGTGAAGATGTAATTGTCGAATACTGGAGCCGATGGCGGACGATTAATAGATATCACAAAGAAGATTCGTTCAGCCTAGAATTAAAACATCCACAAGCTTTCTGAAGTCAGCTCTTGGTAATATTTGTATTACCCTACTAAAGTAGTAATAAATATAATAAGTCACCACAGATTTAACGTCCAGTCCAGTTTATTGTATTATATTTATTACTATTTGAATCGTCCGCCATCGGCTCCACTATTTTTCCTACTAAAGTAAGGATATAGTGGAGTCGATGGCGGACGATCAATAGATATCGTAAAGAAGATTCTCCACAGATTTAACTCCCCGCCTTGGGTTATCGAGAATTAATAGGCTGTGATACTTACGAGTGCATGTTGGGGCTTTGTTATCCCATCTCCCCGTGGATCGACACAGGCTCGTAACTTTAAGGTCTGTTGTTTGAAAACCTGAGAGGATGATGATTAGAAATTAGTTACAACTCGACGCGATACAAAAATACTACAGCACCTGCGTAGTGCGCACTGTAGAGCAAGGGATTCTTAAACTTTTCAAGCCGCACCACAGTTGACCCTAATCCGGATAATTCGCCCCTCACCTAATATTAACCAAATAAAAATTAAACAGGTATTTATTTGCAAACTACTTTGTCAATGAGAAGAATGTGGCTGTACGGTACACAGCTACTGTAAAATGCACTTTCCCAAATAATTTTCTCCTTCATGAAGGCGAACAAGATGGTGCTAAAGAGCGCAAACCTTGAAATTTAAAATGGCAGGGGACGATTATGCCGCAATTATATCATTTTAACTCTAATAAAAAAAACTAATTTTCTGTACATCTGTATATCTTAATTTCCTTTATATCCTCTTTACGAAAAGATGACAAGGTCATTTCTTTGCGCCCCAGTTTAAGAACCCCTGCTGTAGAACTTTGAAACGTGCATGAGGTCTGTGGAAATTTCCGGAGATGTGTTTTGAAAACATCTCCCTATCAGCAGGACAAATTAAGTACGTTTTGGATTAGAAATTACACTTTTTCAAACCGGTACCTTTATTACAGAAGTAGGTAACCCTTGTTGCAAAAGTTGTTTTTGTTTTCGGCGTATAATCTCCATCTGTAATCGACGGTGGTGTACCACAGTTTTTTAGAGGGCAATCCAGCTTCAGTGTTGACCATTCATATGATGATTGACATGTTACGTTTGGATTTCCCATAGGATTACGCCCTGTCGATAGAGAATGATAGATCCATCCGTTTATGCAGGGTATACTATTTAAATTGTATATTTCCTCAAGTCGTGACAATATTGATTTGCTTGCACTACTTCCTTCCAAATAGGACGTTTGCATTTTGGAAAATCACAAATCACTCTGCTAAGATACTTGCCGTAGCTGGTCGCGATGGCAAACGCGTTGGTTGTTGTATAGACCTAACTTAAGGTAAGTTTGCTCAATTGATTGGTTTCTCTACAGAATTCAAATCTGGGGAGACAGTATTAGTTAGGGTATCGGAATCACTGTGAATCATCCGCCATCCATCTAAGACTAAGAAAACCATTCAGTTGGCTGAGTTGTTTCAGGTTCGATTCCCAACCAAGTCAGATCAAAGATTTTAAAATTGGTATCTGTTCCTCATCTGCTTAGCTTGGTATCGGTAGAGTTGTGGTTGTGACAGTGATCTGTGCTATAAACTGGAAGCGTTGACCCGGCGTACATTACCTTAGTAGGGTTGAAAATGACATAAATTCAAAACAACAACACATTAGTGACTTGGAAGATGTGTTGACGACTTACCCGATTGACATTTATATGTCACGGTAACTCCGACTTCATAAACGTCCTTCTCAGTCCGAGAGTCGAGGTACGAGTTCCCGATCCTAGCAGGAAACGAACAGCTACCTGTGAAGACAGACAGTGCAGAGAGATCGCTGCGTATTTTCGTTGTATTAAGAATTTTAACGATATAGAAAATTGTCGGGATGCAAGGGAAAATTTCCAGTTCTAACTCAGCAGGGCGTCCCTCACTAAGATGGCGCCAGTACTGATTATAGAGTTAGTCATGACAAGCATTTTGTGTCCGAGATTTTTCTGACTACGACCACCAGATACAATGCAATTGAGAAAAACGAATCGCTAAAATATTGATACTAGAGTTTATAAACGGCAAGCTCGGTGGACTTGCGGGCAGGAACGCCGCCAGAGGGGTGTTCTGGGGGCCAGGAAATTGGTCACAGCGTTCCCCATGAACGCAGTGTTCCTCATTGACTCAGTGTTCCCCATTGACTCAGTGTTCTCCATAAATACAGTGTTCCCCATGAACGCAGTATTTCCCATGAACGCAGTGTTCTCCATGAACGCAGTGTTCTCCATGAACGAAGTGTTCCCCATTAACACAGTGTTCCCCATTGACTCAGTGTTCCCCATTGACTCAGTGTTCTCCATGAACACACAATGTTCTCTATGAACGCAGTGTTCCTCCATGAACGCGGTGTTCCCCATGAACGCGGTGTTCCCCATAAACGCGGTGTTCCCCATGAACACCAGTGTTCCCCATGAACGCCAGTATTCCCCCATGAACACAGTGTTCCCCATGAACTCAGTGTTCCGCATAAACTCAGTGTTCCCCATGAACTCAGTGTTCCTCATGTAAACGTATCAGTTCAGCACATAGTATTTGAAGGCAGTAAGGCCCCATACACCACCGGTACCAAAAACGCCGCTTCTCGAAATTCAGCAAGAAAGAAATGCAATAAAATATAACTTACGTATGCATGTTGGTGCTTCATGACTCCACTTTCTGTTAGAACGACATGTCCGTGCCGATACTCCCCGGAGCGCATACCCTTTATTACAACTATGACTCGCTTCTGTATTGTATTTCAGAGACTTATGGAGAAAACTTATCTTCCCGTTATCCAAGGTTCCAGTGATGTTATCGCATTCGGCATCTAAAACAACAGGGTAAGGATCAAAAAGGTGACGCAACTTCCAGGTACGTATTTTATTTCAGGTTTAAAAGCTTCTAACTATGCGACAAAAACTTGGAATCGATTTCAAATCCGGGTTGTGTGAAGGAATTTATCGTCACAATTTTTCCATCTATGGAGGTAGTTTTAACTAGAGCGATTGCGTAGTCAAGATTCAAGAAATGATCTCTGAACTAGGCATGGTTTCTCGCTACAGTGAATAGGCCTACATTGAGTGGCAGGTGACTTGGTGATTCGCGAACTGCTCATGTGCTCTGAAGAAGCATGGTTATTAGGCTAGAGATCTTCTTTAATTTCAGTGACTAGTTAAAAACTATCCTTACTTATTAAACCACGTTTCACAATAAGTGTCGTGTGTTTAACGCGTCTGTGACCAAAGCGGGTACTTTTTAAGAAACATGCTCCCACAATGAGACTTTCGCCTTATAATGGACGCAGATGGGAACCGGGTTTAAGGCTTAAGCCTGATCTCTTGCCTACCTCGATTAAAGCACGTAGCTCCACATAGGCCGTCACAGTGACATTGTTTTAATGCACCAGGGCAGTCACTGTTTGTATTACAAGCTTTTCGACAAACTCTTGTCGGATCATCAGCTTTCGCTCGAGCTTCGTCTCTTTGTTCGCAAGCTGGCAAGGCAGTGTGCAAATAACCTGAAATGAAAGGACACTGTATATTTTTGGTCTCATTTCTTGATTTCCTTGTCCTGGGTATTTCTAGAACGAGTTCTATGTGACAGGTAAAAAAACTGTGCGGATTTAACAGCTGCCTGCCGCGGAAAAAATGACATTTGTACAAAATCATAACGTAAGGTGTGTAGGAATGTAAAAAATGCATGGTAGGAGCTGTACATCTATACCTATTGTGAATCAAATATGGTTTAAAATATGCACGGCATGTGTACAATGTACGCGACTGTGTGCGTCGAGATATACTGTACCATGAAATGTAGTCTGGCCACAGAAAGACATACGAAAGAAGATGTATAGACACTTACCAAATAGTAGCAAAAGACTAATAATGCAAAAGTTCTTCATCATAACAATAATCCCACTTTCATGACAGCACAGTTTGATTATAGAACAATACCGGTGTTGAATTTAAGTCCGGGCCCGTGGTTACTGTAATAATCAGAAATATGAACTGTACAGCTCACATTCTCCCACTGTGACTGTGCCACTTGCAAGAATCTTGAGACATTCAATTCAGCCTTGTCAAATACAAGGTCAACACACACACTCTCTCTTATATATAGGCTTACTGCTTTTGCTGTCCGTGTCACAGAATTTCTTACAACCATTGAAATAGACATCGCCTAGGTCGAGGATACTTTCTCGATATTCCCTACACTTCATAAAAACATGAAACAGCTCACACTTCTAATGCTATCTCACCACATGTAGACCCGCACACCCGCCTCCAGTTTCACGTCTCGACCAAAAACAACTCTGGTTTGTGGTATTGAATTAAAGAGCGACTTTATACTGCCAACTACCGGTTGAAATATCTTGAGAATAGAGGGCGACAGGTGGCAGACAAATTGTTTTATCCAAATCCATAGATTCAATAATAAAACCTCAGATTAAAGTCTGAAATGAGGCATTGAAAGTCACAGCGCCAGTAAAAGAAGACCTTCTGTCTGTTAGGGCGTACTGGCTCCGATGATACTCGCCCTGATGCGATATTTTCGCACACCAAAAGGGTTTAATTTCAATTTTCAACGCTCCTCTTCAATCTATTAAATTCACATTTTATTGCGCATTGGCAAAATTAGACTTTTATTCACTCTATGGAGCAATCCCTGGCCCAAAAAAGACGTGGAACTAGGAACAAAATTGATTGTATACAGCCGGAGATGGTCAATACCGGATAGTGTCCGGTGTCCGATAGGAGTTTTCGTTTCTCCGACATCAGGAGAAACTCCGCCGTCGGCCGGGTCCGGCCCCGTGCTTTAGGAGCGAAAATTGGAAATCTCTAACTAATTCGGCGATTCTCAGCAGTTTTTGTAATCGGCGACTCGCCATTTAATATCGTAATTGCTTGGTCCGTAGTTTAGGGTCATCCGCAAAAGTGGTCGGTCTGCTTTTTTTTGCAACTATCAAAATAAGTACGGTACCTCGTTTTTTTCTCAGCTTGTACTTAAACTACTGAAAATGACAAAAAGCGTCGTTCCACGCAATTTCAGACTCCTAGAGGAACTTGAGGAGGGTCAGAAGGGGGGCGCAGACGGAACGATTAGTTGGGGTCTTCGAGATGATGAAGATATGTCGCTTTCTGACTGGAACGGGATGATTTTGGGGCCAGGACGCACCGCTTTTGAAAATAGAGTCTACTCACTACATATATTTTGCGGAAAATACTACCCGGATAGCCCACCAACCGTTCGTTTTGTCACAAAGATCAATATTCCATGGGTGAATCAAAACAACGGGAAAGTGGATTCGAGTAGATGTCCCCATCTTGCAAAATGGCAAAGAAACTACACTATGAAGACAATCTTAACGGAACTGCGACGCATGATGGCTGACAAACAATATTCATCTCTACGTCAACCACCAGAAGGCGCAATGTTTTGAATGCGATTTTGGCGGAATTGTTTCACAAACTGCGAATACTTTATGATGTAATAATCATCACGATACTATAACCCAGGCTTAGACAGGAAAAACACAATTACAAGAGCATCGGCATCGGATATATCCGAAGCACCAAGGGACCAGAAAATATTTATTTGAAGCGGTAACTTTTAGGGTTATTCGAATATTATTGAGAGGTTAAACGTGTGGTATTACCGGTAGGCCAACAAAATAAATGGATGACTGTTTGATACTAAACGGCGAACCAAACCAGACCACTTAGAACTACCAGACTTTGTAAATATTTCAACAGAAAGACTGAGTGAAGCCCTGACTAATTTTGTACGACTCTGCCCGTTTTTGACATCCACTTAGTCTGCTGTATAGTGTCTCTCTGGCTAAATTTAGGAATTTCGGTCGGTATTGAGGTATAGTTGCCATTGTTCTGCCAGCAGGTGCTGCTAAATCCTCATTCAACCTTCTCGCGACGTCGTTATTTCATAGAATCATAGTAAGAAAAAACACAAGGGCAGGTACCACATCACAATACAAATTGGCAGCGCCTCCAGTGATGAAGCTAATGTGACCATCCCATATTCGCATGGCCCGACTTTTAGCTCCACCCAAGCGAAAGAAATCTTTCTAGAAGTAGTACCACGGTATCTTTTTATCTTAGGAGTAATAAATATTATAAGTCACCTCCGATTTTACGTCCATTTTATTGGAATATATTTCACAAGCTTTCGGAGCTCCGCCACTTCATCAGGTGAAGATGGAATCCGAAAGCTTATGAATTATATTCCAATAAACTGGACTGGACGTTAAATCTGAGGTGACTTATAATATTTATTACTATTTGGATCGTCCGCCATCGACTCCACTATTTTTCGCATCTTTGTAGTGTAATGCGCTTGTTCGTAATCAAACTTCGCAACAAGTTTTCGGCAGGTGTTAGATTTACAGGGATGGGTGTTGGAGTCAGCTATGCTGAGATATTTTTATACGATACTCGTGCTACAGGCGGACTGATTATATTCCCAAAAACGTTCTGTGGGCGTTTCGCAGACCTCACATGTACGCGCGTATCAATATTACCATTTCTGGTAACTGCAATATACCATTCGTCGAAAGTCAGATGCTGTTCATCGACAATCGCACGCTGACATTGCATAAGGATACAACGATCTTGATGCACATAAACATGTCAGCTCTAACAGGAGGTTCAAATGGGGAAACTCGCGGAGGTAACGGAGCAGACCAGTACCGAGTCGCAGACTGCAGTTATTGAAGATTAGTCATGGAAGTGTCAGTCGTCAAAAAATTGAAGTGCATAGGGGAGCCGATGGCAGACAATCAATAGATATTGTAAATACGATCACCACAGATTTAACGTCAAGCCTTAGTTTATCAAAGAATGACATAAACACAATTTATTTACTTTTTACGGAATGAGAAAGATTTTCTGCTATACATCGACTGTTATATATACAGTCGTTTACACTGACTCCCCAGTATGACATCCCTGCTAGATAGACAGGAACAGAGTTCTCCAGTAAGGTATCTTCTATCTTCTCCACAAGGTCTGTGTGACCAACCCTACATGTAAAATGATCAAATCAACTGAGGCAGTTTACATTAAGATTCACGGGCGGTGCACTGGCAATTTGAAAGGCAGCTGGTGCGTCATTCTGGTAATTAGGGTTGGTACAAACCCAGTGCTCAAGTTCGACTCAAGAAAAAACTTAGCATAATTCGTTTGGCTCTAACCCTCAGTATGTTCGTGCTTGGAGCCATCTTATTAGTATAAAGAAACTCTTGGACTAGGCTGCCAGAGCACACTTCCCCCTCTCTACTAAGTCCGCGATTTGACTTCCCATCGGGATCTGCCTAGTACCCAGTCAAATGTCAAAGGTTAAGTACATACCTGTATGTTGGTATACACTTCCTGTGTAAATTCGTTATTACCGTCAACGGGTCGTCTTTGATACCAAGTTGTTCAGACACACTTTCTAACGCAGCTTGCTCAAGGTCATGATGACTGACATGTTCTGGGTCACCGAACAAATCATTGAACCATGACCCACCCATCATACATGTTAGCCGTGTCACAGGAACTCCTTCCTTTCTAGAGAGAGAGAGAGAGGTTTTATTTATTCGCAAGGAAAATGTAAGTACCAGTAGTCTTAAGGTTCACATGGAGCATAAAACGTGATGCAAATAACGTGGAAAACTGCGCAAGAGACAGTTTAAGTCACGTGATTGTGAAATGTGAACAATACTAGGGCTTTACGCTCTACAATCAGCCGTAAATAGAACAAAGGCCAGTGTGAACAACAATGTAAATTCTGGTGCAAAAGATAGTTGCTCGACGACGAATTAGCATCAACCGTTTACCTGTCATGTTGAGGGAACACACACGAATCATAGACAATCCCCAGCACCTTCGATTCGACGCACGACGGAACGAGATGACCGAAGCCGAGATGAGGAAGAATATAACTTGGAGGACCTGAAATATTACATCACAATTGACATGACACCATCACTTATTTAAGTTCAAGCGTCTTCAGCCGACACCAGACAAAATGATAAATGACAACACAACACAACACAACACACATCCAGCATCAGCTTAAGTATTAGTGCAGATGGTGGTCGATCACATCTAGACAAAAGTCACCATAAGTTGAACGTCCAGCCTTGAAGTACGGTGTCTGGCACCACATATCTGAGTTTTTCTGACTAAACAGAAGCTGGACGACCGGACGTTAAATATGTGGTGACACTGTACTTTTGTCCATATCTGATCGTCCACCATCCGCACAAATACATAAACTGAGACCGGACGTTAAATATGTGGTGACACTGTACTTTTGTCCATATCTGATCGTCCACCATCCGCACAAATACATAAACTGAGACCGGACGTTAAATATGTGGTGACACTGTACTTTTGTCCATATCTGATCGTCCACCATCCGCACAAATACATAAACTGAGACCGGACGTTAAATATGTGGTGACACTGTACTTTTGTCCATATCTGATCGTCCACCATCCGCACAAATACATAAACTGAGACCGGACGTTAAATATGTGGTGACACTGTACTTTTGTCCATATCTGATCGTCCACCATCCGCACAAATACATAAACTGAGACCGGACGTTAAATATGTGGTGACACTGTACTTTTGTCCATATCTGATCGTCCACCATCCGCACAAATACATAAACTGAGACCGGACGTTAAATATGTGGTGACACTGTACTTTTGTCCATATCTGATCGTCCACCATCCGCACAAATACATAAACTGAGACCGGACGTTAAATATGTGGTGACACTGTACTTTTGTCCATATCTGATCGTCCACCATCCGCACAAATACATAAACTGAGACCGGACGTTAAATATGTGGTGACACTGTACTTTTGTCCATATCTGATCGTCCACCATCCGCACAAATACATAAACTGAGGTCGGAGGTTAAGTATGTGGTGACACTATACTTTTGTCCATATCTGATTATACATTATTATCGGATCCAATACTTAGGCGTTCAACTTGTGGTGACCGACGTAAGCTTACCTTCATATTCTAGATTCACCATTCCTACATCCACACACTCTATCTGAGCGAGATCGCTTCCAATTTGGCACAGTGTTTCTCGTCGATGTGACGATTCTGGGACATCCTCGAGTATTTTGCTGAGTGAATGAGCCGGTATTGTCGATATAACATGGTCTATATCAGTGAGTTGGGTTGTACAAGTCTCGCCGCTTTCAGGGTCAACCTGGGAAACAGAGGAGATAGACTTTAAGTCCAGACACCAGCAAACTACAACCATAATTATGCAGCCTGAAAAATGTTTACCGTGGCCTGCGGAAAATTTTAGCTCAGCAGTGAGTAAAGCTATTTTAATAGCTGTTTTTTAACGAATATTAAACGCAAAGATCTTTTCGTTCGTTACTCTTCAGGCGCGGAATGAATTGTAAAATTTAAGCAATTGAAATTATGACGTCACAAAATAATGTGAAAAATCTAAAAATAGATTAGCAACAACAACAGGATACAATATTTGAAAACCGGAGAATCGGGAAAGGGGACGATTGACGTTATAATTGCACGTATTTGAATTTTCATTCGCTTTAATTTTACAATTCTGTGTTAAAATATTTTACCACCACGTCATAATTTCAATTTTACAATTTATTCCGTCGTAAATTCCTGAAGAGTAACGAACGAAAAGATCTTTGCGTTTAACAGCTATGAACATAGCTTTACTCACTCACTTACTTACTCCTGTGTTAAAATTTTTTACCACCAAAAAGTTTTTCAAATATTCGTTCTTTTGAAATAGAAAGTTTAAATTCACCTACTGACTGATAGGTAATGTCCATTGTCCCGTTTTCATGCAAACTCATTTCAACCACCTCCGAATTTGTACGAATTTCAACATTCTTCTTTGAACAACCTTCTTCTAAAGCTGAGATGAACTGAGTTAAGCCACCTGGAAAATTTGATTGGAAGGGAAATGGCGGGCGGTCAATATATATAATAAAGAAGATTCAAGATTCAAGATTCAAGATTCACCACAGATTTAACGTCCAACCTTGGATTTTTGAGAACTCCTAACATTCACAAGGCTTCTTAACTCTACTCTTGCTAATTCAAGTATTATCCTACTTAAGTAGGAGTATAGTTGAACCCATGACAGAAGATCAATAGATATCGTAAAGAATATTCACCACAGATTCAACCTCCAGCCTTGGTTTATTGAGAGAGATTCCATCTTCACCAGATGAAGGAGCGAAGCTCCGAAAGCATGTGAATTATATTCCAAAAAACTGGACTGGACGTTAAATCTGTGGTGACTTATTCTATCTATTACTTTTTGGATCGTCCGCAATCGGCTCCATTATTTCTCATACGTAAGTAGGGTAATACTTGAATTGGCAAGATGGGGCTTCTGAATGCTTGAATTCTCAATTAGCAAAGGCTGTTCGCTTAAAAATCTGTGGTGAATCTTATTTACTAATAACAGCTGCATCTACCTTCAAGATTCCACTGCGTCCATCTTTCTTGTTGTGATAGATGGAGGGTCGAACTTGAAGTATGCTCATGTAGTCGTACTAGATGATCGTTTAACTTTGGTTTTCGAGGCATTTTCAACTTAAAAAAAACCCACATAGATTGTGATTGTAAATTCAATTGTTTCCTCCTCCATATGCTTGTAATCATTTCGACTTGGTTGATTGATTCTTGTGAATGGTAGGCTACATATCTTGGAAAATGTTGTAAAATTTTAATGTATCCAAAAATTAAATATCCACCCTCAGATGATGGTGGACGACCAGATATACAGTAGAGAAAAGAACGTCTATCGTCAATTCAAGTATTGGAGCCGATGGCGGACAATGAGACTTAGACAAAAGTATAGTGTCACCACAAATTTAGCCTCCGGTGTCAGTTTCACTGATTGTCACCGGTCACAGGTCAAAGGTCACAAGTGATCACATTTTCTCACTTTCTTATTCTTCAACATGTTCCAAAACGCTGGAAAGGCTGCTTTCAAACTTAATTCCTTGCTATCGGCTGCGAAAACGCCTCGAACGAACGGATCGGCGTACAAATCGGCGATATCTTCACCAAATCTACTGGAAATCACGTCATGCACAGTCTCAGCATCCAGAGAAGCCTGGAAAGATTGCAAAAGTCTTAATATCGGTCTCGACAACCGTCTTTTGGTCGATTTATTGACCGGCCACTGATAGTCACGAAAATACAAATATTGGCCGATAATCAGTCGACCCATATCTAGATGGACCAAGCAATTCTTTATTCAGCATAATGGCCCAGGTCAGCATTAAAACCACCCACCACTGACGTACCTCTTTGAAAAGACCTTTCAAATAAACAGATGAGATTGATCGTGTCATCGGTGGGTAGACTTTGAAGCAGTCTAGAAATGAAGCCGGGAAAGGATTGAGTTTGTTGTCAGCATAAATATAACGATTCTTTGACGACAAGGCATTCTGTGTAACCTGAAATAGTTTATAAAGGGGCGTCATGACTCGAATCATTTATGATATCGAATACAGAAAACAGTGGAGCCGATGGGGGACGATCCAATAGTAATAGATATAGTAAGTCCCCACACAAGCATTTGGATCATTACCCTAATATAGTAGAGCCGATGGCGGACGATCGATAGATATTGTAAAGAAGATCACCACAGATTTAGCGTCCAGCCTTAGTTTATTGAGAATTTTAACATTTACAAGCTTCCGGAGCTCAGCTCCTTGGTCAGGTGAAGATGGAATCTCTCTCAATAAACTAAGGCTGGATGCTAAATCTGTGGTGATCTTCTTTACAATAACCTAATATAGTAATGATATTTAGTAAGTCACCACAGATTTAACGCCACACTCCAGTGTTTGGAATATAATTCACAAGCTTTCAGAGCTCCGCTCCTATCACCTGATGAAGGAGCGGAGCTCCGAAAGCTTGTGAATTATATTCCAATAAACGGGAAGTTAAATCTGTGGCGAAGGTAATGTACAAGGTTTACTCACATTGATGAAACTGTCTGCAAGGCCAAGATCCTCCGCCAACTTGATTGCATTTCCACCGACAAATCCAGCAGTCCGAAGACTTCGAGGTCCAAGTTCAAAGAGACCTGAAGTCACAAGGATACCAATGCACCTTTCTACATACAATACTAACATTTACGGTGACTGCAATATCTTGTCACAACCGGGTTGCTATTAAGGACAGAACATTTGGGCAAACTAACGTTTGCGGTGATTGTAATTCCACTTCACAGTCAAGCCGCCGTTACATACAGAGCACTTGGGCATACATTACTAACGTTTACGGTGACTGTAATATACGATGACGGTTGGGTGATCGGTGATAACGACCACAGGGCTTAAAATGAACATCAAGATATACATGGCAGTTTTCTAAAGCTGGTCCAATGTCTCTGTTTTACGTACTTTTCCCGCTGTCTTCAGTTTGTATCCATCCTCCGAGCTTTCCTTTTTCAAGAAGTGTTATTTCATGCGGTAATCCTCGCTTGACCAGATTTCTTGCAAGGTAGTAAGCACCGGATAAACCACTGATTCCGCCGCCTAACACAACTATCTTACAAGACATATTTCTGGAAAAATATTTTGGAATATATATAAAAAGATTCATGATACGAAAAATAGTGGAGCGGATGATCCAAATAGTAATAAATAGAATAAGTCACCACAGATTCAACGTCCTGTCCAGTTTATTGGAATATAATACACAAGCTTTGGGAGCTCCCCTCCCTCATCAGGATGTTAAATCTGTGGTGACTTATCATACTTATTACTATAAAAAGATTGAGGGACAGACAGACAGACAGCTGTCCTTGGTGGTTCATTAGAGGCCAGGCATCCAGGGAGGCACGTAAAAGGCCAGGCCTCCAGAGTGGCAAGTTAAAGGCCATGCCTCCAGAATGGCGTGTTAGAGGCCAAGCCTCCAGAGTGGCACGTTAGAGGCTATGCCTCCAGGGAAACGCCTTCAGGAAGGCGCATTAGAAGCCAGACTTCCAGGGAGGTGAGTTGAAGGCCGTGGAGGCCAGGCCTCCCGGCAGGCGCAATAGAGGCCAGTCCTCAAAGGAGGTGCATTACAGGCCAGGCCTCCTGGGAGTCACACATGTGTGTTCGATCAAGTCGGAGAAGACGTCTTTGTAAACCGTTCTTTTTCATCGTCAGTACAATAGCCTTCCAGAAACACGGCAGCAAGATTTGAAACTCGGCGATCATTGTATTCTTCGAAGACAACAAGACTTGAAATTAAAGCCGGGGTGATGATCGAGTCCCTGTCAAGACAAATGCAAATAAAAACAAGGGCAGAGATGGCCGAAACATTTTTTTATTAGTGGGCTATAAAATTAACTTCAAAACGGTAGTTTTTCACAATAAAATGACACAATGTAAAATTTCATACATTCACAAGTCATCCAGAGCTCATCTCTTGCTCTACAGTAAGAAGATGGTGGACGATCAATAGGTACCGATATCGTAAAGACGATCACCACAGATTTAATGTCTACCTTTGGTTTATGGATAATAATTAGTACATTCACAAGTTCACAAGTCCTCGAACGTAAAATTTGTGATGAATTTTTTTTCAAGATAAGTCTATCTGTGGATTTACAGCCGGCTTCTAGTAAACCCCGGCTCGGCCTCGGCTAATAAACAACAAAGATTCTATTAAACCTACCTTGACTTAGGTACGATCATTTGCATCAGTGTCGTCAATCCTGATAGGACAGTTTCAACATTGCTACTTGAGAGACACTTAGTGACCAATCTGACGCTGTCTTCTGTTTCTAACAAGAGATCTCGGTTTTTGGGATCGGCACTTAAGTTGCAGATTCCACTGATTCCAAATTCGGCAGATTTTGAATTTATATCTTCATCGTCCGTTAGGCAGTCAAGAAAGAGATCGATCGCCTGAAACGTCGAGTCTTGGTTTATTGAGAATTATAGCATTCACAAGTTTTCGGACCTTTGCGATGTAAAATTTACTGAGACGGTCAACTACAACCCTCTGATATTGACTGGCTATCGGAGAAGGAACGGATACCAATTTAAACGTCGTTGGTTTGACTCGGTCGAGAATCGAGTCCGGGACGCACGCTAAGTTTTACGGCGAATGTGAACAAGAATTATAACAACCACAAGCTTTCAGAACTCCGCTATTACAAATGTGAATGAAGATTTTGTCTATTAGAGAAATTTTACCTGTAACTGCCGCAGATATTCAAAATTGATCGGATCGTACGCAAAATTTGCGAGATTAGCGAGAATCTGAAGCTTGTCGTCTTCACTCACAGCAGTATCCTGGTATTCGGAAACCAATGCCTGAAAAAAAAAAAAATCAGCGGTTGACTCGAATCAAACGCAACTAAGTCTCTTGTATTTGAGTCACGAGTCAAGTCAGACCATTGTAACGCCTCGAGTCCAACTCCACCAAGTAGCCGAGTAGCGAGTCAAGAGAAGTCATGAGAATAATGCATTTCGAACCAACTCCAATTGAAAGCCAGGCATTCAGTATTTGAGTCACGAGTCAAGTCAGACCATTGTAACGCCTCGAGTCAAATTCCACCAAGTTGCTGAGTCACGAGTAGTCATCAGAATAATGCAATTAGAACCGACCCTTATCAAAAGCCAGGCATTCAGTCAAAATTAAAGGAAAACTATAATTTGAGTCAAGCCCTGACTAGGTGAGGTTTGAGTCATTTATCATTTGGAAAAATCTCTCGATAAAAACAAGAAGCTGCAAACCTGTAAGTAAGATGGTCGGTCGAGATCTTTTTTAGGTTTTGTCCTTTGATTCAGTCTTTTATAAGAACTAAACATACCCAATTACTATTCTAGAAACCTGAGAACAAAAAATCATTCATTTTCACCACAATCCAGAGTACAGATAAAACAAAAACGAATATTGTTAGTTGTCGACAGATAGAGTTAGTTAGTTACGTTAGTTGTCGATAGATAGATAGAGTGTTACCACAGTTTTAACGAACAACCAAATTTATTGAAATCTGTGTTAACACAATTATAAACAGAGATGCCGGGATAACAATGCCCCACACTGGTTCACTTTGACATTCAGAGCACTGGGTCGAAATCTCATTGCGTCGACACAGAGTCTCGACTATCGCAATGCTTTGTTTTAATTAAACTATTAAAATTAACCGGTAAATATTGAGAAGCATGATTGAAAAGTATCTCTGTACTATGCGTGATCTACGTGTCCAGTCCGGTTAAACGTAATCCAACTTATAGTAGACTAAGCCTATACACTTTTCTTCTCTGCTGACATCAGGGAACAGATGCTCTTTGTCAAAACTCCAATGCTGAAAAAATGACAAATTTAATAACGTCGTTGCGTTACAAGCTTATCTGATATCATAAAGAAGATTCACTATATACACAATAGACAGACAGACAGGCAGGCATATTGTTTCAGTCATTTATAGGTTAATAGATCAACATATGAAGATCGGGCCATCATCTAGTCAGCTACAGTCCATATATATATATATAACTCTAATATTCTCAATACACCAAGGCTTGACGTTAAATTAAGTCTGTGATGAATCGTCTTTACGATATCTATCGATCATCTGCCATTGGCTACACTATATTCTTACATAAGTAGGGTAATATTTCTATTAGCAAGAGGGAATCTCCGAAAGCTTGTGAATGTATTAATAATCAATAAACCAATGCTGGACTTTAAATCTGTGGCGAATCATATTTACGATATCTACTGATTGTCCGCCATCGGCTCCACTAACTCTTCAAAGCTTACCTGAGTAAGGCAACCATTCCAGCAGGCATGAATTTCTTTGAACCATAAAAGCGATATCCCATCATCGCACCGAGTGACGCGGAAACACCTGAAAATTGAAATTAACTTTGGGTCGGTCAAGGGACTGGCCGATATAGCTGGTAGGGTTTGAATCCTGTTTGCATCGCATCTACAGCCAGCCTGCTAGCCTCCTCCTTTGGCTTTTCTTTGGACTAGGCATACAATATCTGTTCGGTGGCCTGTTCTGTTCAGACCAGTTACTCCATTTGGTGGGTGGCATATATATTGCACAGGAATAGATGCATGATTGGCACTTATGCATTGAATAATCCTTTCAAGCCTTACCAATCATAAACCAAACATCTTTTGGGTCCTTAGAAGCTCTGTAAGCACCGAGACCAGCCAAACCTCCGAACAGCAAACCAGCTCCAAGAGATGTTGTACTCCCTACACAGGAAAGTTTAAAGCGTCAGTACAGACTGAATGATGGTCGAACATAAAGCCACAAAATAAGTAATTGGGCTGTACTCTTCCGGTTACGGAAGCTCTCCGTATTTTTTGTGCGGAATTTTGAGGCGGCCTTCCCACACTTTTCATATCGGCTTGCAGCTGCCCATTTCAGACAAAAGTTTATAATGGTACCGTACACTACCAGACCTGCTTTCATATAACCAGCGATCCCTCCAGCTGCAATAGCCGCGGCATACAAGCATCCAACGATATCGACAGGCATACTGCACACAGTTCTCTCCAAGGTCTCAACTGCAAACCAGATTGAATATTTATATTTATTTACTTTGCTGCAAACTAAAGACAATGAGAATCACGCCGGTCGCATAGAAAAACAGCTCGCTTGCGTCACCACGTGTTCGAAATATGCAAGATGTTGTTGTCACTAGCTGGGGATGACGCTTCACAGGTGGACCATAGAGATCAATGTGACTTGTGTGGAAAAATCGCCTTCGACCCTAACCCTAAATAATCCTAAATTTTGTTTTTCAAACCAAAAGTATACGAAAATATGAATATTTGCTTGCGTAAATTCGAATTTTGCCCAAGGATGTCAATTTTCTCCACCTAGCGACAATAGCGTTCTGCATTTCTTGAACACCTGGTGGCGTAAGCAGGCCCTTTACTCTACATGTCTTCATCTAAGGCGGCTAACGTCTGAACAACGTCGGTTTTAGAATTTGGCGATATCGTTGCAAGTTTCGTACAGTATTTTTGGTAGTGCCGGAAGAAAAGGAACAAGATGGGTGACCGTTACAATATCTTCTCGCAAATGGAACATCTCCAGTCCAAATACGTCGGAACAGGGCACTCAGACACCACTAAATGGGAATGGCTGACGAATCAACACAGAGACAGCTTAGCATCTTACCTAGGTGAGAAACGGGTCTGTAATTAACACGGTGTGAGCAACAAAAGGAATGGAGCCCTGAATACGCTTAGTCGACTCTCCGACAGTTTTAATAGTCCGTTTTGTCCAACGTTTAGTATATCAATGTCCACCCTGTCCTCAGTCGGCTTGTTCCGTCGTTTAGTGGCACCCATAGATTCCTTACTCGCTGCACTACGTACTTAGAGAGAGAGAGAGAGAGCTTTATTTTGTCAACTAGGAAAGTATTAAGTACAAGGAACATGAAATCACAGTCATTGTTTCCGGTATTAACAAGGTGGCCTGATATGCCTTTCAAGCCACCTAGGGAGTTAAGAGTACCATGACCGTCCATGAGGTATTAATAATATTATTGATGGTGATTATATTTTTTTCTAGGTCATCCTGATTTGTTGAGTTACATTTCTATCGCTGAAAATGAGACGAAAGCACGAGTTCGCTTCAATCTTCTTGAGAGAATGTTTCAACCGTGTGGACCTCCTCCGGATCGCCCCAATTTGGATTAATTTCTTGATTATTCCAAAATTATGGCACAGATCGAAATGAAAACTGAAGACGAGAAACTGATTGACAACCTGTGGCGACTGGAGTGATTTTCTTATGCAGAGCTGGTAGTCTGTGTGATTGCGTGGCAGCATGCTACAAATTCCTCGAATCTGTTCATGTCACATCATTTTGAAAAATATTCGATAGTCCCCGACCCCAGTGACACATTTCTGATGCCTGACACAAACGGGACCCACATCTGCGCTCACACCCCGAATGAGCTTCAGCGCTAGGTAATCTATAAAAGAGAAAAAGTTTTGAAATAAATTTTGATGAATTTTTGAAATTGGAGTGGTTTTGTCCTCGATTCAACTATTGCTCTTTTAATTTAAAAATTGGTAGGCCTATCTATTCCCTCTCTGCTTGGTAATCAGTACTGGTGGAGTGCGGTGGGATGTGATAGTGATCTGGGCTGTAAACTGGAAGTATCGACACACAGGGTTGTGGTTGTGATAGTGATCTGGGTTATAAACCAGAAGTATCGACACGCGTAGTAAGCATTGACCTGGCGTTTGACCTTAGTAGGTTTGAATATGTCTTAAATCCGAAACAAAAAGTTGACCTGCCATATAAGACCTTCAGAATGCCGTAAATTCATTACAACAGTCGACACAGTAGTCTAGTGCTATAGGCATTAACAGAAACGCCAGAAATCCTTATTGAGACAAAAAATCAGAATACTTTATTAAATAAATCAAGATTGATGAGACATTAAAATAATATGTGGTTTATATCTTATGGAACTTAACATGAGGATCATAGTAACAGTATAGCGATTAGGTAAATGCTGTCTTAGGATCAACTATGTCAAATAGACATCGTCTATCATACGGGTATATGAATAAGTCAAGTTTACTGGTCAGTGGGGGGTGAAAAAGACAAGCTTTTTCAAAGTCACATTCCGAACATGGACTTACGTAAATGTCGGTTAAGGTTATATTGATAAGATACGTCTACTGGTGGGTTGCCAGATGAGAAGCTCTTCCCATCTTCACCTGATGAAGGAGTGGAGCACCGAAAGCTTGTGAATTATATTCCAATAAACTGGACATTAAATCTGTGGTGACTTATTATATCTATTACCATAGTAGGGTAAGGTTTGTGGCTAACATTCCACTGGACTGGACGTTAAATCTGTGGTGACTTATAATATCTATTACTTTTTGGATTGTACGTCATCGGCTCGTATCAGTGCTGGATGGGGTGGGCAGAATCTGTGACAGATTAATTACGGTACTTCACATGGCAGTCGATGTAATTCTGGGGAGAGCAAATCTTCCACCCAGCTGGCGTTGGATGAGTCTGGCCCGGTCATTAATTACGAGTATTTTGGGGATAATCGGTATTCACTGTCAGTCGATTATCGTGGCCAAGTTTTATAATTCTCCAATATCGACCATCAGGAAGGGCATTGAATCAGTGTGTATCGTACACCATGAGATCTTAGCAAAATGACCAAACTTTTTCTAGCTACATACAGACAGATCATGTATTGAAAACTGAAAATATAATTAACGAAAAAACTCACGAGTAATGATTTACGATGACACAGCATATTATTCACTGGCAGATTGCAATAATGGATGTATCGATGACAAGTTTCAAGATTCCAACATTTGTCTTTCTCAAAAAATCTGGCATGCACAGAGTCAATATGAGAGGAGAGATAGGGATCTAAAACCTGTTGAAGTAGCCATATGGACTCAGAGTACCACAGCCACCGGGCGAAAATAAATGGTCGGAAATTGACGCCACAAATTCAACGACCAGGACTCACTCACACATAAATGTGAGTGTTCCGATTCTAAACTAAGGCTGGACGTTAAATCTGTTGTGATCTTCTTTGCGATGGCAATGCAATGGTCAAAGCACTGGCCACCGAATCCGGAAGGTTCAGTTAGAATCCCGGTCACATCAAATTCGTTAAAATTGTTATTTGCGGCTCCCCTGCTAGTAGCCACCATTACAGGGGTTAGTGACTTTCAAGAACAAGAGACCCAACGTCACCTTGTCCAAATGACAAAGCCTCCACCTGAATGGCTAGGGTCCATGCTTCATGGGAGTTATAATCTCAAATAATTCAACAAGACTCACAGGATATTTTGCCCAGTATTTCTCAGAGTACACCTGTTCACGCTTCATTTATCATCATTGATTACATCACAATGTTATTCGAAAGGATTTTTTTCGTTATCATAGTCAACTGCAGACGGTTCCTTCGATTGAAATGGATCCAGAGAAGGATCGTACGAAGGTTGGCGAGATTTATGTGATCGTGATGAAGGCTTTACTACGCCAACTCCACGACCGCTTTTATGAAAAGGATTCGAGTTTTCAATTTTGGGTTGAAAATTGTCTCCTAAAAAGCGTGGGTTCGAGAGATTTGAGGAATTTTTTGGTGGAGGATCGTTTTGAAAAAATGGAACAGCATCAGGATCGTAAGAATCATATTTTGATAGCCCTGTCTTTGATGTCGCGGCTTCTGTTAATCCGTCAATAAATTTCTTTCCGTGCTGGCGTTCTGTATTGACACGGTCTAACGTTGGATTATATTGATTGCGTCTCGTCGGTTTCTCAAATGGATTTCTTGATGAGTTAACCTCAGTAGTCACAGATGATACTTCTTTCATGAACTTTGAACCTTTGGTTTCATGTAATTTTCCGAACGGATCTTCGATATCGACAGGTTTTCGTTCTTTCTTACCGGATTTGTTGCGGCTTCTTCCTCGTACCTTAACAAGATCAGAGAATTCGCTCTCATCTCGTTGAGGTCGTCGTGTGATCGGATTATGTTCGAATTTTCCAGATAAAATATCATCCTTTGAAAAATTTTGCTTTGCAGGCTTTTTCTGAGCCGGAGCATCCTCAAATTTAGCTGCACCTTGGGTTACTTTAGATTTTTTTAAATCTTCTTCAATCGCCGCGTCCCAATCATGTTTATAATCCGGTTTTTCTGGGCTTGAAACAGAATAAACCTTCCCTTGTTTTATAGCAGGCAACGATAATCGACTTCGAAGCATTCCTGATTCAGACAGATACGGATGTAAAGATATATTCTTCAATGAAGTGGCTGTATCGTCTGTTACTAAAATTCCCGAGATGTTTTCTTGTTCTGTTTTAGAGTCCGTCAAATCTCGCGTTGTTTCAATCGATGACGATGTGTTGTTGGACGTCTCCTCAATTTTTGTCGAATCATCAGTAATTTTTGCCGAGTCACTGCTTGCCACAATGAGCGGGTCTTGAAATTCGTCATCATCAAAATCGATTGTATTTTTCCGTCTCTTTCGCTGTTCCATCCGTTCGCAGCGAGGACAGTCGCCGAACATGAAACAATCTTTATGAAAAACGGCTTTGCAGTTGGAGCAAACTGAAACGCCAGGATCAAAGGCGTAAAGTGTCTCACCAGTGTTGCATATTTCACAATAAAATCCTTTCACTTGACACTGAATACAATCAAATTTAATATGTTGCGCAAATTCGCTCACGACGGTCGCAATTTCATCCAACAATTCACCTTGTTTTAATAATACTAAGTCTTCCATCGAAAACATCGTCGAATTATCCACAAAATGTTGTCGACGCCGCAATTTTAGAAGTTGTTTTTGCTCCATTGCGTTGTTACACGCCAAGAAATACAGTTTCATCAACAATATATCCTGTCGTAGTTTACAAATATCTCGTAATTCATCGACGTAATTGAATAGCAACGGATTTAACTCTTCCAAATTCAATAAAGGTCTTCGATATAATCGTTTTAAAATTTGATACGATTGTCTAGCGACCTTTTGTGGTGAAAAATCCCAGCCTCGTATCACTCTCGCTGGCGTAACAAACTCATCGTTCCAGTGACAGTGAGGACAAAAATACCGCCCGGTGTAATCACAAAGTCTTGCTTCTTCACGACCGACACCTTCGATTGAAATTTGGTTTTTGCATTCTATACAACTAAACTGTTGCCATGACAGTCCCATTTCAGGTGATATATTCAATATATAGGTTAAATTGTCGGTGTTGTTAGTAATACATTTCCGACGGATCGAATTGATACATTTTGAGTGACAGTTCAAATCGCACTCTCGACACCGATACCAGATTTGTAAAACTCCCCAAATTAACCCGTTACAACAATCACAGTAATTTTTAATACTTTTGCTTTTCCGTTTTCGTAATTTATGCCCCAGAACTTGCTTCAATTTTGGTTCCAACTCTTCCGGTCCTTCTTTCAGTTCTTGAAATTTCATCCGCAATTCGACAAGGGTTTTTACAAGCTTTTTTTGCCGCTCTGAATTCGCCCTTGCAGATTGTATCATAGATTTACAATTTTCTATCGCAGCTTCTAATTCTTCTATCGTTGACAGTCCAAAATGTCCTTCAGGGTGCGAAAAATAATCTTCTGTTAACCCAAGCTCTGCAAAACTTACTTCATCTGACCCGTCATCGCTCCCCGTAGAGGTAATTTCACTTTGACTTGTAGTATCATACTGGTCGTCAGTTATTGAAGAATTACGGTCATTGAAAGGGTTATATCGAGGCGACTGACGCCCAGAAAATGATGAACGCATTAGTTTTATGAGCTCTTTCTACTTTTTATGCAAAAATCTGTAACATTTCCTTCCAGTCAACCAAATATCACGTCCGTAGTCGACCAGTTGCATGTGAAGCTCCGCGCCGTCTCGGCTTTTGCAGTCTCGGATATGTTATCAAAACAAAGAATGCCGTATTTATTGATCCGTGACGGATTGCTTTCGATTAATGAACTCCGCTTGTAACTTTTGTCCAATCCGCAGCTTTCGTCCGCACCGAGGTGATCAAACGATATACAGGAGTCTCTATAGAGTGCGTTATCTGAACCAGATTATGCCTAGTATCGATGGAGGACTTTACGACTACTATGCTATGTCCTACGTTGGCGTCAGAAAGTGCCTGGTCTACTGGCCCACTACAATAAACCGACGCGCAGCGAAATTTGTGTCTTTTCGCCATTTCGCCGATAAGGTTTCACACAGCGCAGTTGCGCGTAGGCTGTATTCGGATTTCGCGTCGACTCTGACTTGACAAAGCTGTAGGACAATGACTGCGCCAGAAACAGCAACTATAGCAGAGTCACGCAATAGATAAAAAACCTCCGGATGCGCTTTCAAATTTGTAGACAATATATTCTTCCACGATTGTATAGTTCATGCTAATTGCTTCGGCTAATTGCTTCGGCTTTTCATGCTAATCTAAGATTAGCCTCATACCAAAGTCATGTATAATTACCTTCGCTATAGGCAAATCTCAATCTCATCTGGAGCCAATGCCTGATCTTTTTACTGACGATTCCAATGACACAACGTCTTATCCTTATCTCCATTTGCGAAATTTATTACTGAACTCCAACCAATAGCGATCGTTGAAACGAGACAAATTAATACTGGAGAAAATGAGATAAAACGTAGGCTAGATATTGAGAAATATTTTAGAAGACAAAATTATAAATATTCCCAACCTAGTAATTACAAATAAAATACGTCATCATAAGTCTTCGAAAATTAGATATAGAAACGCAAGAAATCATAGAACTTTTATCGCGGGGTTGTTTTTTTTTGGTGGAGGAGTATCGTAATGTAGTTGAACTCCGCGCTGATCTGACTCCAAACTGCGTGTTCGAAACACCCCACGATAAACGCCACGTCAGTGACGTACGCTTCTATAGAGCTCTTCGTACAGCGGTCTGTCTATGTAAATACTGTTCTTGCACGAGTCTTAGCTGAGACAGAATTGATGCCGAATTGATGATTATATTGAACCAATATTCCAAGTCACTTCGATTACACGTTCGTACGATGAAACAATATTAGTAATGCCGAATAGACAAGTCGAATGGTGTATTTTCTATGACTACATGTCTACAGCGCATGTGTGCTCCGTTGCGGCAGACAACCAGATACTGAATGTCGGAATAAAAGAATCCCGATTTCGAATTCAAAACGTGGCGCCAAATGTCATCACGTGGTTCGACCACGGGAAAAACAATCCCAAATTATGTCAGCGAATTATCTTCGCATGGCTTGAAATCCTCCTTGTAATAATAACAGCGGGAGTTTAGCGATACTGTTATGATCGGAACAGCAGGAGTGTATTTTGTTACTACTACAGTAAGTCAATTATCGATTCCCTGTGCTATATGAGCTAGTTAATTATATGTCTTGTTTGGTATAACCCACTAATGGATAATACTCTCAGAGAATTTAGGGCATGTCCGAGTGTCCTAGATACGACAGTTGATGTCGCGTATATACATTCATAAATGTATATGCGACACAATATCAGTTGAACAAATAAAGTAACAGAAGGCTGCGGGAGAAAATATGATTGGCTTTATATGCCTAGATGAAATGAAAGGTGGGGTAGATTGATACTAGACTGCAAAAATCTACATCTGGTGGTGTGTCAATTTTCCCATACAAACAGTGAAAGAAAATCTTGTGTTGCGAGAGGGGAAGTTGGTTGGCTTGGTAGACCCAGAATCTGTAATGCATGCAGGAAAGGAGAATGAGTACTTCGATTCGATATAAGACGCAAGGACCGCTGCAAAAAACTAGCATCCGCAAGCTCGCAGACGCCAATATGCACAGATGCACTCATGCGTGACACACCCCTAGCGACCAGAGTTGCCATTCCATGATTACATTCTATGGTTCGATACTTCATTTGGTTCTACCTTAGATTAGAATGGTTCTACAACATCAATCGTTGCTAAAGTCAAGTCATTCATCACCGCAATATAATTCGGTACGTGCACCAAACGAGATCTGACTGATCGTTTAACACCGTGTCATCAGAAGGTTGTAAAGTCGAGATTCCTGCGCTACATATACTCTGGGAGGTTAGAGCGCCTGGTTCAGTATCGGACTTCGACCGTCCGATATAAAAAAAAAATGCTCTATGAGCGAGAGGCCACGCATTTCGACCATAACCAGGCCAATATGTCAATCTTATAATTGCTATAATTTACGTTACTATGAAACCAAGACTAACAAATTGTCTTCATGCTACAAATGGTAGAGTTTTCAAGCCAAGCTATACGTTGTAGAATAATGAATCCATATTCCCCGTTACTTTTGCTTCTTGAGGAATTTGCCACTAAGTACCGTCGCCAACATAGTGAGCCGATTATTAAACCTTCGCAGTCCATGCAGCCGACGAGCGTGAATCTTATAGTGTTTAAACGGTCGTACTGCTAGGAGCACGGTATTGAACGATATAGGCCTCCTGGCCTACCTTTTTATACTTTGGACTGAATATTGGCTATATATTCGTACCGCTTCATAGCGGGACGTCTCACCCGCACTATCCCCCTTCTCCTGCTGTGTATGTTACGAATGCCATTTTCACGCCTTTGGCCTAACCATGCCGCGAATCAAAGCGTTCTCATAAAGTAATTGGATAGCCTATCTATAGACTAGTCTAAATTTCTAATTCTCTACTATATAGCGCATGATGATATATATGATACAACCAGACTGTGTACCAATTTGTAGGAACTTAGAATCTGTGCTTTAATTTCAGGCCATGAGGACGACCACATCCACAACCACTACAACAACTGATGAGCAGTGATAAAAGTCGAGTTATACGAAATGTCTTGGGGCAGTTCTTATATCACTCTACATGAATAAATATTTCAAGTGCAAACATCGTATCACGAAAAATCGATGAGCTTTCATGTTCGCCTACTGTACTGCATTGTCTACACGTCAGGCTACGCCGTAGCTCATCGGGGAACGCTTTAATGGTTATACTTTGTGCATTGTGCCACACAAGAGGACCATAATTCAGGGCGGCGCATTAAATATTTGGGCTCCGTATAACGACGTTCATATTGTCGATGAATGCATTATCTGCCCGGTCCAAAAGACAGTGTTGTAGCAGGGATCAGACAAACAAGAAAGCATTGTGCGAATTGCTATCAGCTCCGGCGATACAGTCTCTGTGGAAAACCGAAGGTAAAAGATATATAAATATTCTTTTATAAATATTCTTTTATATAGGCCTATACGACGGCCAAATCACGATATCATCGGTCGTCTTTGATTGCCTTTTTCATGTATCCAGGACCAAAAGGGAAGGGTCACTGTTATCTAGGATGACTGATGACGACATAAATATTCTATTAAACCCTTCCCTTTTGGTCCTCGATACATGAAAAAGGCAATCAAAGACGACCGAAGATATCGTGATTTGGCCGTAGTATGGTCATTTGCGCAAGAAAGTGACAATTTTTAACTTTAAAAATCTCGACTTGTGGACGAGTCCGGCGTTCGAATTCGAATTCTATAGAATAATTATGACCTCATCAGTCATGCTACTTCACAGTGATTCTTCCCTTTTGGTCCTGGATACATTTAATTTCGAATGAAAGATATCGCGGTTTTGCCGTTGCTTGTTCATTTACTCACATACAGCAGGGTTACGTTGATATTGCTGCCAGAATTCATACGAAGTCTGAACTGTGGCAAGACGTTTCTCTGAAAACTTTCAAATTTCCACTCGCTTGAAATGGCATGTTTCACCCGTACGCCATCAGTGTTTCACGTGAGCATAACTTTTCTAGCAGAATTCTATTAGAATCACAGTGGTATCACAAACGGTTCTCCTCTTAACTTCCAATGCACGACATAAATGGCTTTATCTTAGCGGTCGCCCCGCCCGATATTTGTATTTTTGCGATTATCGGTATAGGCAGGTAGTCAAGTAATGCAGTCAATATTGGATATCGGCCACGATAATGATTTTTAGATTATCGATATCGGACTTCAAAAATGGCGACATCTACTTTATATCAGGAATTTCGTTTCCAGTCCCACACTTCGAAAGAGGGACCAGCCGTAGGATCCTGCAGTTTCTATTCCATGAGTTGAACGCAACAACAGGAACCGAAAATCCTGCATTGCTGCCTGATTAACGCATGGGTCGGGTAATAAAGTGTCCGCGACGGGGTTCGAACCCGGCACTCTAATATAGGAGAGAAGTTTTTATACCATTCGGCCGCGTAGACCATCTACGCCAGAGCGCTAACAACTTTTAATAATAGCCTATCTAGATTTCATAAAGCTTGCCCACAGATTCAACGTCCATCCTTGGTTTATTGAGAGTAATAGCATTCACAAATCCGATATTGCTAATTGAAGTTAAACCTACTTAATTTATTGAATGTTGTCCCTACTTAAGGTCTCGGAGCTCCTATCCTACATCAGCTAAGATGGAATAAGTTCCAATGAACTACGTCTGCTCTCCGGTATCAATTAATCGTCCGTCATCGGTTCAACCATATTCTCTGATATTATTGCCCAGAGACACGGTCGTCTTATGGACCGTTGCCTCGGCAACCAGTGCTATTCCCTACTGCAGCTGTCCGCTCTGTCGCTCGAAAGGCCTGTTAGCTAGTTAAAATTTATTGAACAAACAATGAAAAATACATGACATAATAATAAACAAAATTCAAAACATCCAATCAGAAGAGGCCACCAAACTATTCCCTTATATAATAAAACTGCATAAAAATAACTAAATGTCATCCCAAAGTATGACCTCAAGACGAGCAGGGAATGACTAGTTTTTTTTAGCAAATTATTTTGCAACCACGGAATTAACAGCAAGATATTTTTCCACAAAGTCAATATAGTGCTGGCACAAATACAGTAACGCAGTCAATAGCACTAGGCCCCCATACACTACAGTGCCCCAGAATTTAGGGCCAACTGTACGGTATTATGCTTCACCATTTTCCCAACCAGTTGAGCTGCCCAATAACCTGTGGCCTTGATTCAAGGCCCCTTGGTAAATGTGGTTATTTCAAACACCATATCACCTCACATCAGTCAAGAGGGTAACGAGGAGTGCTTAAATACTTAATGCCAAAAAAAGTGCGACTCTATTTTGAGAAAAACTTGGTATTTTGATGAAGATGCCAGATGACTACGTACGTCACCGAGCACGCTTCAGTATAAAATTTTGGTAGTTCCGATGACTTTTTGAACATGCAACAGTTTGGTATAACATCCATTTCTCAATTTATGACCGAGTACCGGTGTGTGTGCTTAGAAATCAGCGTCGAGCGTGAAGACGTTATCCTCAGCGTTCGACATGACGCCGGCTTTCTGATATTCTCCAACACGTTTTTCGAAAAAGTTTGTCTTTCCCTCCAAAGAAATCAGCTCCATGAAGTCAAACGGATTCTCAGAGAGATAGATCTAGAAGGTAACAAATATATTAATAGTGCTCGGAGTAAGAAAGTCGATATTGAGAATCGGAATTAATAATCCGCTGATAAAATCAAGCAAAACACGAAAATTGACTACTTATGAAAAAATTCATGAATTTATGATTATCGATATTTTTTTTGTGAAAAGGTCGATTATCAATCGGCCTTGTAAATATCCAATACCAACCTTGGGACAGTCCAAAGCAACCAGGAGCCGATCGGCCACAAATTCAATATATTGCTTCATTAGCGTATTGTTCATGCCGATCAAAGCGACAGGTAACGCCTCGGTTAAAAATTTCTGAAAAACAAGCAAACCTTCAAAAATCGATAGCACAAGAAAAAAATTGTTGAAGCAGACCTGACAACGTCGCTACACAGACAAGCAACAATTTTGTCCATAAAAGCTCCAGCTTGGCAGGGTGATATCTACCAGAAGCCAAGCCAAACTAACAGCCGTGTTTGGCCGGATGGCGTTTTATTGTAAAAGACAAGCTTCCAAGTCTCTCATGTCCAATTCTCACGGTCTTACAGGAGAAACTCTGAATTCAGGGGCAATATTGGTCCGGCCCCACCCCACCCTTTCTACCCCTTGTAGCAACAACCTGCCCGCCTTTGTCAATTGTCCAGGGCAAAAAGTAAGATTTACCTGTTCAATAACAACGGCGTCCCGGATTATTTGAATAACTCTTTCCTTGCTCGGTTTCTGGATGAGGTGTTTGAACATTAAACAAGCAAAATCACAGTGAAGACCCTGGAAGTAGAAAAATATCAGTAAGTTGTGAGAAAAATATAGAAAAATATTTGTGGAAGAATAAAGTGTGCTTCATAATAACCTATTGTAAAGTAGATCACTACAGATTTAGCGTCCAGCCTTAGTTTATTGAGAATTAAAACATTCACTAGCTTTCGGAGCTCCGCTCCTTCATCAGGTTAAGATGGAATGAAACGTAATTCGTAATAGCACAATTTGAATTAAAACAGAATCGTAGATGTTGAGACGTCATAGAGTGGGTGGATGAATGAACCAATTATATCACACAGGAAGTGGGCACAGCCAAAGGTCTGCCAAACCAACTAAAGGGAAGGGTTCTGATGTCAGAAGACCACAATCTAGTCTAGACCCACCTCATCTCTACTTATGAGTTCATTCGAAAACGTAAGTCCCGGCATCAATCCTCGTTTCTTCAACCAGAAGATGGCAGCAAAGGACCCACTGAAGAAAATGCCTTCAACAGAAGCGAACGCGACGATACGTTCACCGTACGTTGAATTACTGTCGTTTATCCAGCGAAGAGCCCAGTCGGCTTTCTCGCGAACGCACGGCATTGTCTCAATCGCATTGAAAAGAAAGTTTCTAAAAAATAGCAGCCATTCAATACATCCGAAGAGTTGACAGACAGCGTCTAACAATCGACAGCACTTCTGGCTGGATGGACAGGTCTCATAGACACCGATTGGGGTTACCACTACACCAGAGATCGCGCTCGCATCGACACGTGTAATAAGTTTACGATTTGAAAAATGGAGTCGACCAGGAGGACCACTATGCCAGCGCCTCAGGCAGGTACGTTGAGGGCTCATTGGCGCCAACTAGGACTACCCAGTCAAAGATCAAACCCACACAGTATTCCATAAATTCATGAAAATTGTGGAGCTGCTGGTGGGCGATCTGATAAAAATGAACAATATAATATCACCACAAATTCAATTACGGGCTTTAAATAGATAAACTGCTACCCAAAAATTATACCCTCACTAAGCCTCGGAAATATTTTCTCAACCTCTACGATAATTGATTTGAGAGAAATTTACCTTTCTTTCGGGTCTTTGATGTACGTGTTGATTAGGAGAGAATACATTTCAGAGTGAATATTTTCGATTGCAATTTGGAATCCGTAGAAAAATCTAGCTTCAGTAACTTGAACTTCTTGAGCAAACCTTTCCACCTACAACAAACACGAGTCAACAATTTTTTCAACCTACAAGACGAAAACAGCAAATTTTCCAAAGTTCTTCAGAAGAAAACCGCAGATTTAACACCCAGAGAATTAGAGCATTCTCAATAAACTAAGGCTGGGCGTGTGACTGTGCACATAATTTCAAACTCACCAGATTCTCATTGACGATTCCATCTGATGCAGCGAAAAAAGCAAGAACATGAGATATGAAGAGACGCTCACCGGGTTTCAGATTATCCCAGTGATTCATATCCTTTGATAGATCAACCTAAAAGACCGAACCGATGTTAGCAAAGGCTATAGAAATAGGACAGTGGATATTTTTATCCTTAGTTGTATCTGCTGCATTTACACTCACTCACGTGATATGCACATACACTACTGGCGCTGGTGTCCATATTAGGCCATACACTGCATACTGGAGTAAGGTTGGTATAACGCCGCAGTTAATTTTTGTCCTTTGTTCCAAGATAAACACACAAGGAGGCACAAACAGAACCAGTGTCAACAACTGGAAGTTAAAGCCGTCTCCTACCTCTTCCGCAGTCAAATGCAGACAGGACAAGAAGGAACGAACAGAACCAGTGTTATGAACTGGAAGTTGTTAGCAAAGGCTAAGAAATAGCACAGCGGTTATTTTTGTCCTTACTCCTTACTCACGTAATATGAACATACTGACATACACTACTGGCGCTGGTGGTCCATATTAGGCAATACGCTGCATACCGGTACTGAAATAACGGTAGTAAATTTTTGCCCTTTGTTCCAAGGTAAACACACAAGGAGGCACAAACAGAACCAGTGCTAGCAACTGGAAGTCAAAGCCGTCTCCTACCTCTTCCGCAGTCCAGAACGATGCTTCAGCTTTTTTGTACATCCTCCAAATGTCATGATATTTGATCGGAAAAATGACGAATCGACTTGGATTCTCTCGCAACAACGGTTCCTTCTCGATATCAAACTGAAATAAAGAGAGAATAGATTGGGTATTGAAAGAGAGAGAGGGAAAAGTTGATTGGCTTCAGGCTACAATAGGCTTTAAAAAATTTCAACTCCGCCGAACTAGCCCCAGCCCAAGATTACAAAAATCAGAATAATAGGTCAGGGGTCACAAATCTCAATCAATGAACTAAATGCAGAAACAAACAAAATGCTAACCCCATTGCTGCCTGCAATAAAATGGCTTGGTCCAGTTTTCCCCACAAATGGAAATCCTTCACCACTTGTAACTTTCCATTCATTTCTCTGAGTATGAAACTCATTACAACCAAAAGTACACTCACTCCATCTTTCAGTTTGGGTGGCAACACTTTTAGCAGCTGCCTTAGCTCCTATCCCTATACCCATATCTGCTAAAGCAGCATACTTGCCTTCTCGCTCTAAGCTCAATGAATTATAAACAGAAATCGCCCATTACGTTGCTACAACGAAATCAGTGTTCCCCATTAACACAGACACATATTTAGTTAGTATACAGTGTTGAGGATAATCTTTTGCATCTATATCATTTGCTATTATCTAAAAAAAATTAATGCAATATCGGCTGTGTGTTCACCATATCACCAAATTATTTGAGGATAAAAATAATTCGGTGTCATGGGGAACACTCGCTATGACGAGTGACAGGAAACGTCAGCTGATTACTCGCTCGAGTGCGTGCGTAGTTGGCCTATGGTGTTCCCTTGTCTCAAAATTTGGCGCGACCTTCTGAGCGGGAAGGGCGAATTGAAAACCAAACGAGGTTGACCTCAATGAGGTGATGTACAAAAGTTCTATACAATTCCGTGAACCTTATATAATATTCCAGATCTGACAATGGCGATATTGTGACATAGTTTTACATGAGAACACTGTTTTTACTGAGCATCCACTTATTGCAAAATTTATATCCTTATTGGTGAAAGGAAGTAGGGCATTCCGTTTCTATGCTTTTCAAAATAGCTGATGTAGAAAGCCCCAAATTCTGCAACTTCAACTGCAATTCTTAATCTAAAGTCTGGCTTGTTTACTGATGAGAGCCGAACTAAGAAATGTCTCCTAACTCCTCTGTATTAAATTCACTCGCGGCCCCCCAATTTTATACATCTCCGTTGCAATAGAGTTATGAATTATGAACAAGTAAATGCTAGGAAAATCCCTCACCTTTGGTTTCTTTGGCTTGTCAATCGTCTTTGCCTGAAATGAATCAGATAATTTGGATTTCTCAAAGTTCAAGATTTTCATGAGAACTTGTGTGCGCAGTAATATCTGATTCCTGCATGCTTGCGCACATTTTTTCACACCCCATGCATATTCTATGCCATATTTGTTTCCCAATTGTCAGATGGACAGCTTGAGCCATGTACATACTTTTCGAAATTCCCTCCTAAAATCATGGGACGCCCTCATGCAACAACCCAAAAAAAAAACACAAAACACAAAAAAAAAAAACCCCAACACACCCCAACAACAAAACCCCAAAACCACCCTTACGCTTAAAAACGTAGTTGAAAGTAAGCGCAACGACGAAGCACTGAGATAAAAATGATGTTACCACTGAAAGAGGGGTTGCCAGATATACCAGCGATAGTGATCAGCATCGAATCCTAGGAGGGGGCGTGTTGCAGGTGGGGTCTGGCCGACCCAAGCGGAGCCAGGTCAAGCGGTGCCGTCCACCTCCCCGAGTTTTTGCCATTCTCGTTTGTGTCATTGTCATTGTGACCACTTTCTCGATATAATCTTAAATCGTGCAACCTCATTCATATCTCATGCGCTTACTTTCAGCTACGTTTTTACCAGCTGTATCTCTAATCTTCCATGCACACTAGCATTAAAATGCAGACTGGAATGTAAGATACTAATAGATTGAAAAAGATCGATATTTGTAACGAGCTTACCTTCAACTTTTTAGGTGACATTGACAAGATTTTGTTTTGAACTTCACCGAGAATTTTCTTTCCGACATCTCGGGCTTGTTTTTTTGTTTCCAGTACTTTCATTTGCTACAAAAAATATATATTGTACAGCAACTTGGAAGGATTCTGGACAGAATTTAACGTATAATCTTGTACAGATTCACCACAATTATAATTCTCAATAAACCAAGGTAGGACGATATATCTGTGGTGAATTTTCCTAGGATATCTGTTGATTGTCTGGCAACGGCTCGATTAAATAGTAATTTTGTGCACACAAGAGCTAGAGAAATCTGCTAGCAACGATTTGGAAGTTAAGAAAAGAAAGATTGACTGTTATACGACGACTGCAAGCAAGGATGAGCACATCACCGACCTCATTTGCAACTTTATTGTCAAAGGAATGAGACCTATCAGCTTGGTTGAGGAGGGTGGTTTTCAGGACCTCATAGCTTTTATAGCACCAAAATATCAAATTTCGTCCAGAAGGACGATAGGCATTGTAAAACATGATTTTCTAGTAATGGGAAATACATGTGCCAATACCCAGTGATTCGATTTGCCCATCCCTAACAAGAGCTTCAAGTGACATGTAGGAAAGGAGGATGTCGCCCAATGGATCTCATCATGACGTATACCAGTACCATGAAATTAAGCGCTGAGTCAAAGAGAAAATATACTGATTAGTAAAATGTATAGAAGTGTATGCTTACTTTATTTTCAACATTTTCATCGTTGATGGTCACCTGTTTAAACGCTTGATTCATTTGTCCAAGTGGAGTGACGTTTTCAATTCCAGTGGCCGGCATTGTAGACTAAAATGGCTGCAGCAGTTCGATAAAAATACTAAAATTCTGAGGTAGGCTGTAAACGTGGCGCACCCGACAATCTCTAAACTGAAATGGGCGCAAAGTGAATAATTGTAGGACATTTGGCGCCTTGTTCTGCCTCACTAATCTCGCATTTTTTCTTCCTATTACGAAAAAAGCGAGGGAATTCCAACCACCCCGCGCGGGATTATGTTTACGAGAAACAGCTGGCTTGAATCTCCCGCTACTTGCGTCAACCAATCACATGTCTTGACGTCACTCGACGCTACATAAAGAAGATGATCGAAAACGCGGGAGAGGTTCCGCTCAGTAATCAAATGTTGAAAGATTGAGAGCGAGCGGCATTGAAATTTCAAAACTGATGCGATAAATCAGCCTCCTTGAGTTCTCGACTGACTGGTAGCTGATAGGCCTACTGATCATTGAAAAATCATGACTTTTGGCTACGATGATAGATCGGCGATAGATGGTCTTCTAAGCAGACCTAAATAGTTCACCAACGGGCGTTAGAACGGGTGGGACAAACCGGGCATTAAAATATTGGGCTAAAATGTTGTTCGATCAAAACGCTGAAACAGCCATTGTTAATGCTCGTAAATTCGCGTCGAATAAGAGCGGACTACAGCGGTCTATCTAATCCGGTCTAATCGCAATCAGGCGGTACTTCACAAATAAGTCAAATGCGGTATATGCTATACGAATATATTTAGAATCACATCAGTGGTTGCCATGCCAGCAAATTATTTGTGATGTCATATCGCCAGACGCTCAGTTCCAACTCGATCTGTACCTAGCGACTTTGGGTGATGGACGAAGAAAAAATGAATATCCCTGCCATTTCGGCGATGCCATCGAAGAGAAATGGTAGGCCTATACAGCTTTTCCCGGACGGAAAGGCCTTAGGTGAAGGGCAACCGGGACAACGCACCTGCTATGGCTTGTAACTATTGAATTTCAAAACAAAAAACTCACAGGCTACGTCAACGCCACCCAGTACTCAGCAGTCTTGCTATCCTCTCGTATCGACTGATGTGTGGGGATCACATCACTAAGGCTATATTCCCTGGCGCGCATTAAATAAGCAGTATAAAATCACTTTGACTTCATTTTCTTCTGTGTTAGAAACGAAGAGAAAAGCGAAGACCGCAAAACGAGGTGCCATCGATCAGACGTATAGGAAACCCGCCAGTGAAAATCCATACGTGAAAGAGAATCCATATTATGCGACTGTGGACAAATCCCGTCGCGCCTCAACTAAAGTAGGTGAGTGTGAGATGCGGATAACAGCGACAGGTAATAAGTAGTCTATCGAGAGGGATACGTCATAGCAAGCGCAATCGGAGATGCCAAGGTTCACGGGAAATTAACTGTTTCCAGCCGCGTGTGCATATCGGAAAGCGTGGCCGCCGCTGTGCAAGAATAGGCATACACGTCTTCACTGCTCTACGTTTTTAGAAATCTTGAAGAAGTCGTTGGTGAACATCAAATCGATTTCCGTGGTGACAACGTTATTGAGTTTTGGACTATTCGCAACCGCCGTCACATTTTATTTGTCAAGATCCTGTTAGCAGTCTACAATTTTATCGTCCAACTGAAATATATATCATGGTCCTCATGCCTTTTCTTTCGTCCTATCTTCCTCTATCTATAATGCTTAGACTACTTGCTGAGCTCATACGATGAGAAAATGGGATGGCCTGCGAGTCGTAATGGGATTTCGCATGTTTAGCCCACGCTGATAAAATCAAGTTATCATTTGGTTCATCGTCTTCTGATTGGTATCGCGCGCTGCGAACAGGCGACGCGGTCGATCCGTGACATATGTGCTCGAAAATCGCGTCCTTCTAGATTATCGATTTTTACTCCGGCTACGTCAGCTGGGATTTTCGCAAGCTCGAACCTTAGATTAGAAAACAGCTAGACAAGTCTATTTTGGCGAGAAAACCAGTATAGTTGGAGAATCGTGTTTCCTACGTAGATTATATGACACCCCCAGGGAAAGATATTCTTGCATACCGCAAAACCGCCCGAAGTTCTCCTTCCCGTGGTGAAACTGGATCATTCCTATCTCTGTGATCAACTAATATTTCCATAACAACACCGTTTGTGACGTCACATATTTAGAATTCATTTTGTAAACAATATGTCTGGTTGGTAATCGAGCGACCTGGGACGCCGTGAACACCAAATGTTGATGCCAAGACCGAAGAAAAAGAAGCCGGAAGGATTTTCTACGTTATGCGAGACATAGTACGGTAGGATGCTATGCTACGCGGCTTGAAGTAATGGTAGTCTTGTCTCCAGTGTAGAATCATCGTCGGCTTAGTACTGTAGATCAGGATTAGGATTGGCATAGCAGTACAGGCCAGGCCTACTATAGCCTACGCTAGTGGAACAAATCGATCGCCTATTTGGCGCCATTCAACAGGTTTGATATTTGATATCAGCCTCTGTAATCAAACGATAATCGACCTTGTCCAGCTGTCCAGGCCAATACAGCTATTCATAATTTTTTGATAATCGTATCGGCCTTGGTCGATCTCAAATTGTAAACTCATTACAAATTTTACATATTACGATAATCTTCCAGGAGAGCTACAGGATTCAATTAATGGTTGCCAAGACACCATTTTATATACGTCGGAAATCTTGAAACTACATCCAAGGTCATGGCAAAATCGTCAGCAAAAAAATACCGCCCAAGCGAAAAAACGGTGAAGAAATCACGAAGCGACGGCAACACATTTAGTAAAAGAACATCAAGAAAAAATGTCCGCGCAACGCAATCAACGACAAGTTCTTCGAAAATGAAGAGAGAGCGATCGAACAAGAACGTTTCCAAGAAGCGATCTCAACTCAAACGAGGAGCATCAGATAAGTCGATTGGCGACCGACGACCAGGGAGAAAGAAGCGGGCAGCAAGGGGGAAGGTGAGAATGTGATCCTTACTTCTAGACCTGGTCAAATAGCCACGTTTGTACTGTAACTCATGCCTCAGATTATGCACGAAGATGAACAAACAGGCAAGCAGCCTGCGAGGGAGGGGTGCAGGTCTTCCTATTTGAAAAACTATCATCAAATCGTTCATTTAGGGTCTCGAAACATTGAAGCCACTGGTGTGGATAACACTGGTTATCAATGTTGTGATTCTTACGGCTGCGTTGACTTTATTTACCTTCAAGGTGATATGCGATTTGGATCCACCAGGTGAGATTACTGTATTCTCTTATGCAGGGAACGTGGGATTGTGGAATTACTATTGCTTTTCCACCTTTGGTATCATTATGTATATGAACATGGCTTTCCAAATCGCAATCCGCACCCAATCAGTCGCCATTTATTCAGTCTTATGTTATATTCATTCCCCACAGGCCACAATTGGTAGTCTCATTCCGTAGTATGGTATCTTAAGTCCCAGCTCACCCACTCCCCGGCCACCTGTCAATGTCCTGTGGTAGATATTGGTCGTAGTCGATATTCTGCTCTTGTACGATCGTCTGACATCGTTTTCTTTCTAAAGGGGAGGACAACTTCACGGCCGATCAATTCACAGTGACATCGCAGGCCATTCGGACAACAACTACTACGACGTTTCCCACAACCGCAACCATGACAACCGAGCCTACGACAACAGCGAGGATCCCGACGACGACCGTTGCAACCTCGACTCCTGAACCGACCACGTCTCCTGAACCGACCACGTCTCCTGAACCGACCACGTCTCCTGAACCAACCACGTCTCCTGAACCAACCACGACTCCTGAACCAACCACGACTCCTGAACCAACCACGACTCCTGAACTGACCACGACTCTGAACTGACCACGACTATTGAACCGACCACGACTCTCGAACCGACCACGACTCATGAACCGACCACGACTCATGAACCGACCACGACTCATGAACCGACCACGACTCTCGAACCGACCACGACTCTCCGAACCGACCACGACTCATGAACCGACCACGACTCTCGAACCGACAACGACTCTCAAACCGACCACGACTCCTGAACCAACCACGACTCATGAACCGACTACAACCGTGCAGATATCAACGGAACCCTTGACAACTACAGGGCCGACGATTTGGGGAGCCGCGTTGCCACCAGAACTAATAACCCCAGGACCAGCCAGAGTCAAGAATATTGAGCAAAGTGAGCTTTCCTGTCATATTATTCCTATTGTAGTGCAGTGTAGTGGTCTACAGTTTGCGCTGGAGGTGCAGGGAAAGATCCAAGGGCAAATAGGGCGATACCACCTCCCTAGATGATAAAAAGCCATAGCTACAGCGCCAAACATTCCTGCTTATATTATAGATATATCGGATAAATCTCAAATTTTCAAAGGTGCGATTAACGCTAGAAATTGAGATCAGACTCCATGTTATATGCTATATACGTACATTAGTAGGGAAATTGTAATTGTAATTTTAAAACATTCAGCACGTGACATGTTATTTTACCGTCACCCAGGGCTTTAATAACTAGTGGTGACGTCATCTTCGCATGCAACGTCGTACGTGCGATGCCCACTAGCGGTTATACTGAACTCGTGGGGAACATAGTGCTCATAAGACACACTGTGCTCACGGGAAACACTGTGCCCACGCCATGGGGATCACTGCTCATGGGAACCACGTGCTCGCGGGTTTACACTGCACTGAGCTCACGGGAACCACGTGCTCGCATGGAACCACGTGCTCACAGGGAACTCTGCGCTCACGGAAACACTGTGCCAGCTGGATCCGCCCCTGCAGGGATGTGGCGCCCTTGCACATTGGACTCTGTGCATGCCACATTTCAAATGCAAAAGTAAACTGTTCTGTTCTGTTCAGTTCCTCGCGATGAGGATGATAACTTCAAACCAATAACGTACGAATGCGGAGTGACGTCGATACAGCCAGATTTGAACGGTTCGGTCAACATAAACGGCGCAGAAGCAGTCGAGTATTCTTGGCCGTACACGTTACACCTCCTTCGTCTAGATTTTATGACATCCCTTACTGCTCCTATGTATGTTCAGGTATGGTATTTTGCTGGCATTAGGACGTCAGGTGACCGTTGAGTTGGCTGAGTGGTTTGACTGTCCGCCTTCCGCGAGTATTCCTGATTAGATTTTCTAGCCAAGTCAAAAACCAAGGACTTTAAAATTGCTGTCCGTTCCTTGTATGCTTGGCAGACAGTATTTGACGAGTGCCGAGTGATGTTGTTGAGATAGTGATCTGGGCTTTTAACCGAAAGAATTGTCATGACATACAATTGACTTAAGTAAAGTAAAAACGCCATGAGTTTATAACAATACCCAGAAGTCAGCAAACTATTAATGGCTTAAGGTTATAAGATTTGACAAAAATTTTAACAGTACAAGCAAATCTGTGCCGCCATCCTCCTAACTCCAATGCATGCATTAACGGCGGCCCTGTGTTTTGTCGACCGAGACGGGACATCAGCGTACTTCACTCTCTCAGGCCATCCGCATATCAAGAAATTCGTATTTGGCGACACCAGGTTCCGTATAGTAAGGAATATTTATTAAATTTTGTTGATTTTCACTTCATGTGACCACTGTATCACTCTTTCTCTCCACCCCCCGTCCCTCTCTTTCCACCCCGTCTCCCTTTATCTCTCTCTTGCCTTGATCATTTACCTGGTAGGGATAGATATGCTCTCTCTCTCTCGCTCTCTTTTTCCAGTTTCTCTGTCAATCTAGGGACGTCACAATAAAATATCTCTCTGAATGTCACGAATAGGCAAATATTCTCGAAATACGCATTCTTAGGCATTAGAGAGAAAGAGAGAGAGTCTATATGTCATCAATAAGCATACATTATTAAAATACATAGACTTAGAGAGAGAGAGAGAGAGAGATTATATGCCACTAGTAGACCTTCATTCTTGCAATACAGACTTAAACATTAGAGAGAGAGAGAGAGATTATATGCCACTAGTAGACATACATTCTCGCATTACACAGACTTAGGTACCGGTAGGCCTGCACTAATTTAACAATATTAAATACGTAGGTGGAGAAGATCCGATTGCATCCAAAAACGAATCTATACTCAGGATATCCGGCCGTTACCTACGATTTTGCACTTCTGACCGTCCATAACGATTACTACCTTACGGATACCGGTACCGCTTTAGCCTGCCTGCCGACTCCGAAGCTTGTATTGCCTCCAGGTAGGCTTAATTTTCACCGGCTTAATTTTCACCGGTTAATTTTTTGGGTACTAATAGGGGTCAACCGATTATTGCGATGCCGATATTTCTATTTTGCGTTTATCAGTATCAGCCGTTAGTCTAGTAAGGAAGTCGATATTGGATATCGGCCATCAGCCATGCGAAAGGCCGATTATCGTATCACCCTTGAAAAATTCAATATCGGTTGATCAGTAGCACTTACAGACTGCATTGTTCCACAGGTACAGTTTGCTGGGTTACTGGTTGGGGTTGGACCGATCCTCGCAATGGGGAATATGTGGATAAACTGAGGCAGGTTACCGTGGACCTGATATCAGAATATGATTGTCGGCTAAACTTCTACCGTGGCGTATACACGAATTCTACTTTCTGTGGTGGCAGCGACAGCAGTAAGGATACTTGTATCGGTGGCACGTAAGTATTGAGTACGCACACACACGACACGTGGGCGCCATATTCGCGCACGCACACACATACACATACATCGGTAGAATGTAAGTATAAGGCACATAGACACGATGTCCGCACGCGTGCACACACATCGGTGGCACGTAAGTACAAAGATAGACGCAACACACACACACACACAATATTTCCGCCCACGTCCACTTAGTTTACTGTCATTGTTATCTGATTTCATTAGGCCCTAACTTCTGCTTTTTTTGGTACCCGTACGGGCGTACTTTCCTATTCAGTCGCCTAATTTTTTTTTCATCAGAGGTTGGTTTGGTACTCAGCGTGTCTGTGTGGTAACACGCAGAATGCTATTGATTCTGATCTCGCATAAACTCTGGTGCATGTAACGTGTCACACGATATGTATTTTCATATAGGCCTACATTAGTAGGGTAAATCCAGCTCATTTTGACAGGGGTGCTCCACTTTACTGTATGATCGATTCAAAATGGACTCTTTACGGTATATCAAGCTACGGACGACGAGAAATATGTGGTACCGATTACTACACGCCATACGGCGCCGTCTCATTCCAGATGGAGTGGATATGCTGCTATTTAGGAGACATACCTCCGTGCGCTGGAGTGACTTGCGATTTAGAAGGAGCGAATTGATCGATAAGAGATTTTGGCTTTGCAACAGCACCGATGCTCTGAAATTGTGAGCACCACACGACATGACGAATCAAGTAACTTCCACCCACTCCCGCCTACGATTCTTCCCCTCTCAGGAACGTTGTGCTACCACCGTGAGTCGGAACAATTTGACCGATGAGAGTGATATTTGTTTTGCATCTGCAGCGTCCGTCCGACTTGGGAACATTGTCCGTTGCTATTTGTAATGTTGAGATATTTTGAATGCCATCGGCCAGGTTGCCATACATCGATGAACCGACCCCGTTGAACTTTGTTGACTGAGGCTTTCATATCGCGACCTTAAAATCATAACCGAAGGAGTTTAATTATTTCAATATATTTATATTGATGAAGAGTGTAGTGGGGGCGGTGGCGGACGATCAATAGATATTGTAAAGAAGATCACCACAGATGTGACCAACTGAATTAAATATCATGGTCCTCATGTTTTTTTGTTCGTCCTGCTATCTTCATCTCTCCAAAATGCTTAGCCTACTTGCTGAGATCATACGATGCGAAAATCCGATAGGCTACCTTGTGAGCCGTAATCGCGTAATGGGATTTCGCATCTCTTTTGCCTACGCTGATAAAACCAAATCCTCAAATCCTCCTTCTGATTGGTATCGCGTGTTGCGAGCTGGCGACGCGGGCGATCCGTGAGGTGTGCTTGAAAATAGTAGCCTATGCTTTTAGGCTAAAGATTTTTACTCCGGCTACGTGAACTTGGATTTTCGCATGTTCAAACAGCTAGACAAGTCTATTTTGGCAACTAAACCAAAATCGTTTTTCCAACGCAGATCTCTATGATCAAGTATTATTTCCATAGCAACAAAGGTTGTGACGTCACATTGATGGATCTCATTTTGTAAACAACATGTCTGGTTGGTAATCGAGCGACCCGCGACGCCGTGAACACCAAATGTTGATGCCAAGACCGAAGAAAAAGACGCCGGAAAGATTTTCTACGTGGCTAGAAGTAATGGTGTTCTCGTCTCAAGTGTAGAATCACCGTCGGCAAAGACTACCAGCCTACCAGTTGGCGGCCTACCGGTACTGTGGATTAGGATTGGCATGGCAGGCCAGGCCTATTATACGCTAGTGGCACAAATCGATAGCCAATTTGTCGTCATTCAACAGATCCGATATAAGATATCAACCTCTGTAATAACACGATAATCGACTTTGTCCAGCTGTCCAGGCCCATACCGGTATTTATGATTTTACGATAATCGTATAGGACTTAGTCGATCCCAAATTTTACATATTATGAAAATTCTCAGAGAACTACAGGATTCAATTAGCGGTTGCCAAGACGCCATTTTATCTACCTGAAAAATCTTGAAACTACATCCAAAGTCATGGCAAAATCGTCAGCAAAAAAATACCGCCCGAGCAAAACAACGGTGAAGAAATCACGAAGCGACGGCAACACATTTAGTAAAAGAACTTCAAGAAAAAATGTCCGCGCATCGCAATCAACGACAAGCTCTTCGAAAATGAAGAGAGAGCAATCGAACAAGAACGTTTCCAAGACGCGATCTCAACTCAAACGAGGAGCATCAGATAAGTCGATTGGCGACCGACGACCAGGGAGAAAGAAGCGGGCAGCAAGGGGGAAGGTGAGAATGTGATCCCTTCTAGGGGAGGGGGCACAGGTGTATTTGAGACCACTACTAGTCTTCCTTAACTTGGTTGAAAACTAACATCAAATCGTTCATTTAGGGTCTCGAGCATCGAAGCCATTGGTGTGGATAACAGTAGTTATCAATATTTATTCTTACGCCTGCGTTGACTTTATTTGCCTTCAAGATTATATGCGATTTGGATCCACCGGAACCAACCATGGCTCTTGAACCGACCACGACTTGAACCGACCACGATTCTGGAACCGACCACGACTGATGAACCGACCACGACTCCTGAACCGACCATCGCTGAACCGACCACGACTCTCCGAACCGACCACGACTCATGAACCGACCACGACTGATGAACCGACCACGACTCCTGAACCGACCACGACTGCTGAACCGACCACGACTTTGAACCGACCACGACTCTTGAACCGACAACGACTCTGAACCACCACGACTTTGAACCGACCACGACTCATGAACCAACCACGACACTTGAACCGACTACGACCGTGCAGATATCAACGGAACCCATGACAACTACTGGGGCGACGATTTGGGGAGCCCCGTTGCCACCAGAACTGATAACTCCGGGACCAGCCAGAGTCAAGGAAATTGAGCAAGGTGAGCTTTCCTGTCATAACTTCCTGCGCTGGAGGTGCAGGGGAAGATCTAGGGGCAGATGGGGCGACACCCCCCCCTCTAGTTAACAATTAGCCATAGCTACGACGCAAAAAATTCTTGCTTGAATTATAGATTTATCGGATAAATCTCAAATTTTCAAAGGTGCGATTGCCGCTAGCAATTGAGATCAGTGTCCATGTTGGCTATATACGTACAGTAGCAGGGTAAATTTTACACGTTCTGCACGTGACATGTTATTTTACCGTCACCCAGCGCTTTAATAACTAGTGGTGACGTCATCTTCGCATGCAACGTCGTACGTGCGATGCCCACTAGCGGTTATACTGAACTTGTGGGCAACATAGCGCTCATAAGACACACTGTGCTTAGGGAAACACTGTTTCCACGCCACGGGAAACACTGCTGACGGAAACCACATGCTCGCGGAGAACCATGTGGTCACGGGTAAATCTGCGCTCACGGGATCACTGAGCCAGTGGATCCGCCCCTGCAGGGATGTGGCGCCCTTGCACATTTGACTCTGTGCATGCAACATTTCAATTGCAAAAGTAATCTGTTCTGTTTTGTTCAGTTCCTCGCAATTTTCGTGATAACTACGACTCAATAACGTACGAATGTGGAGTTCCGTCGATACAACCAGATTTGAACGGTTCGGTTAACATAAACGGTGCAGAAGCAGTCGAGTATTCTTGGCCGTATACGTTACACCTCCTTCTTTTAGACAGTTCGGCATCCGCTTCTGATCCTATGTATGTTCAGGTATGGTATTTTGCTTGCATTAGGATGTCAGGAGACCGTTCAGTTTGCCGAGTAGTTAGACTATCCACCTTCCGCGAGGATTCCGGATTTGATTCCTGACCAAGTCAAAACCCAAGGACTTTAAAATTGCTGTCCGTTCCTTGTATAATTGGCAGTCAGTATTTGACGAGTGATGTGGTTGTGATAGTGATCTGGGCTTTTACCGTAAACATTGTCATGACGTACAATTGACTTTGGTAAAGTAAAACGCCATGAGTTTATAACAATACCCAGAAGTGAGGAAACTTTAGACGGCTTAAGGTTATAAGGTTTGACAAAAATTTTAACCAGTACAAGCAAATCTGCGCCGCTATCCTCCTAACTCCAAAGCATGCAATAACGGCAGCCCTCTGTTTTGTCGACCAAGACGACTTGTCAACGTACTTCACTCTCTCAGGCAATCCGCATATCAAGAAATTCAGCTTTGCCCTAAATTTGTTACGTTTGGTAAGAAATATTTATTCAATTTTGTTGATTTTCACTTCATGTGACACACGGTATCACTCTCTCTCTCCACCCCCTCTCTCTCTCTCTCTCTCCATCCGTCTCCCTTTTTCTCTCTATTGCCTTGATTATATACCTAGTAGGGATAGATATGCCCTCTTCCTCTCTCTCTCTCTCCTCCCTCTCTCTCTCTCTCTCACTACCTTTCTCTCCTCTTCCTTTCTCTCTTTGTTTCCTTGAATATCTACCAGGTATTGATAGATATGCTCTCTCCCTCTTTCTCTCTCTCTCCCCCTTTCTCTCTCGCTTGCCTTGAATATCTACCTGGTAGTGATAGATATGCTCTCTTCTTCTCTCTAGCTCTCTAACTCTCTCTCACTCTCTCTTTTTCCACATTCTCTGTCAATCTAGCGACGTCAAAGTATAATCTCTTTCTGAATGTCACCAATAGGCAAAGATTGCCGAAATTCACATTTTTAGGCATTGGAGAGAGAGAGAGAGAGAAAGAGAGAGAGAGTATTTATATCAATTACATCATTGCAATACACCGACTTATATATCAGAGATAGAGAGAGAGAGATTATATGCCACTAGTAGACATACATTCTCGCAATACACAGACTTAGGTACCGGTAGGCCGGCATTAATTTAACAATATTTAATACGTAGGTAATGACGATCCGATTGCATCCAAAAACGAATCTATACTCAGGATATCCGGCCGTTACCTACGATTTTGCACTACTGACATTCTATAACGATTACGACCTTACGTTGACCGGTACCGCTTTAGCCTGCCTGCCGACTCCGAAGCTTGTATTGCCTCCAGGTAGGTTTAATTTTCACCGGTTAATTGTTTGGGTACTTATAGGGGTCAACCGATTATCGCGATGCCGATATTTGTATTTTGCGTTTATCAGTATCGGCCGTTGGTCTAGTATGGAAGTCGATATTGGATATCGGCCATCAGCCATGCGAGAGGCCGATTATCGTATCAGCCTTGAAAAATTCAATATCGGTTGATCAGTAGCACTTACAGACTGCATTGTTCCACAGGTACAGTTTGCTGGGTTACTGGTTGGGGTTGGACCGATCCTCGCAATGGGGAATATGTGGATAAACTGAGGCAGGTTACCGTGGACCTGATATCAGAATATGATTGTCGGCTAAACTTCTACCGTGGCGTATACACGAATTCTACTTTCTGTGGTGGCAGCGACAACAGTAAGGATACTTGTATCGGTGGCACGTAAGTATTGAGTACGCACACACACGACACGTGCACGCGCGCACACACATCGGTGGCACGTAAGTACAAAGACAGACACAACACACACACACACACAATATTTGCGCCCACGTCCATTTAGTTTACTGTCATTGTTATCTAGTTTCATTAGGCCCTGACTTCTGCATTTTTTGGTACACGTATGGGCGTACTTTCCAATTCAGTGGGATAATTTTTTTTCATCAGAGGTTGGTTTGGTACTCAGCGTGTCTGTGTGGTAACACGCAGAATGCTATTCATATGATCTCGCATAAACTCTTGTGCATGTAACGTGTCGCACGATATGTATTTTCATATAGGCCTACATTAGTAGGGTAAATCCAGCTCTTTTTGACAGGGGTGCTCCTCTTTACTGTATGATCGATTCAAAATGGACTCTTTACGGTATATCAAGCTACGGACGACGAGAAATATGTGGTACCGATTACTACACGCCATACGGCGCCGTCTCATTCCAGATGGAGTGGATATGCTGCTATTTAGGAGACATACCTCCGTGCGCTGGAGTGACTTGCGATTTAGAAGGAGCGAATTGATCGATAAGAGATTTTGGCTTTGCAACAGCACCGATGCTCTGAAATTGTGAGCACCACACGACATGACGAATCAAGTAACTTCCACCCACTCCCGCCTACGATTCTTCCCCTCTCAGGAACGTTGTGCTACCACCGTGAGTCGGAACAATTTGACCGATGAGAGTGATATTTGTTTTGCATCTGCAGCGTCCGTCCGACTTGGGAACATTGTCCGTTGCTATTTGTAATGTTGAGATATTTTGAATGCCATCGGCCAGGTTGCCATACATCGATGAACCGACCCCGTTGAACTTTGTTGACTGAGGCTTTCATATCGCGACCTTAAAATCATAACCGAAGGAGTTAATTATTTCAATATATTTATATTGATGAAGAGTGTAGTGGGGGCGGTGGCGGACGATCAATAGATATTGTAAAGAAGATCACCACAGATGTGACCAACTGAATTAAATATCATGGTCCTCATGTTTTTTTGTTCGTCCTCCTATCTTCATCTCTCCAAAATGCTTAGCCTACTTGCTGAGATCATACGATGCGAAAATTCGATAGCCTGTGAGCCGTAATCGCGTAATGGGATTTCGCATATCTTTTGCCTACGCTGATCAAACCAAGTCATCATTGGTTTATCGTCTTCTGATTGGTATCGCGTGTTGCGAGCTGGCGACACGGTCGATCCGTGAGGTGTGCTCGAAATCGTATGCTTCTAGACTATAGATTTTTACTCCGGCTACGTGAGCTTGGATTTTCGCATGTTCCGACAGCTAGACAAGTCGTTTTTGGCGAGAATACCAAGATAGTTAGAGAATCGTGTTTCCCACGTAGATTATATGACACCCCCAGGGAAAGATATACTTGCGTACCGCAAAACTGGCGAGGTTCTTCTTCCCGTGGTGATCTGGATCATTCCATCTCTATGATCAAGTAATATTTCCATAGCAACAAAGTTTGTGTCGTCACATTGATCGATCTCATTTTGTAAACAACATGTCTGACTGGTAATCGAGCGACCCGCGACGCCGTGAACACCAAATGTTGATGCCAAGACCGAAGAAAAAGAAGCCGGAAGGATTTTCTACGCGGCTTGAAGTACTGGTAGTCTCGTGTCAAGTGTAGAATCACCGCGGCAAAGACTACCAGCCTACCAGTAGGCTGCCTACCGGTACTGTGGATTACGATTGGCATAGCAGTGCAGGCCTAGCGGCACAAATCGATAGCCAATTTGTCGTCATTCAACCGGTCCGAGATAAGATATCAACCTCTGTAATAACACGATAATCGAACTTGTCAAGCTGTCAAGGCCAATAGCGGTATTCATGATTTTTCGATAATCGTATAGGCCTTGGTCGATTCCAAATTTTACATATTATAATAATTCTCCAGGAGAACTACAGGATTAAATTAGCGGTTGCAAAGACGCCATTTTATCTACATCGGAAATCTTGAAACTACATCCAAGGTCATGGCAAAATCGTCAGCAAAAAAATACCGCCCGAGCAAAACAACGGTGAAGAAATCGCGAAGCGACGGCAACACATTTAGTAAAGTAACTTCAAGAAAAAATGTCCGCGCATCGCAATCAACGACAAGCTCTTCGAAAATAAAGAAAGAGCGATCGAACAAGAAGCGATCTCAACTCAAACGAGGAGCATCAAATAAGTCGATTGGCGACCGACGACCAGGGAGAAAGAAGCAGGCAGCAAGTGGGAAGGTGAGAATGTGATCCTTACTTCTAGAGCTGGTCAAATAGCCACGTTTGTATATTAACTGATGCTTCAGTCTTTACATGAAGATGAACCAGAAGGTCCGCAACCAGGGGATGGGAACAGGTTTATTTGAGACCACTTCTAGTCTTCCTTAACTAGGTTCAAAAACTAACATTAAATCGTTCATTTAGGGTCTCGGAGCGTCGAAGCCATTGGTGTGGATAACAGTAGTTATCAATATTTTGATTCTTACGCCTGCGTTGACTTTATTTGCCTTCAAGATTATATGCGATTTGAATCCACCTGAACCAACCATGGCTCTTGAACCGACCACGACTTTTGAACCGACCAAGACTTTTGAACCGACCACGACTCTTGAATCGACCACGACTCCTGAACCGACCACGACTCATGAACCGACTACGACCGTACAAATATCAACGGAACCCTTGACAACTACAGGGCCGACGATTTGGGGAGCCGCGTTGCCACCAGAACTGATAACTCCGGGACCAGCCAGAGTCAAGGAAATTGAGCAAAGTGAGCTTTCCTGTCATAACTTCCTATTGTAGTATACACATGGTGTAGTCTAGAGTTTGCGCTGGAGGTGCAGGGAAGATCCAGAGGCAAATGGGGCGATACCCCCCTCAGATGATAAATAGCCATAGCTACAGCGCCAAAAATTGCTGCTTATATTATAGATATATCGGATAAAACTCAAATTTTGAAAGGTGCAATTGCCGCTCCATGTTGGCTATACGTGACAGCACGTGACATATTATTTTACCGTCACACAGCGCTTACATAAATAGCGGAGACGTCATCTCCGCATTCACTGGTAAAACTTCTCACGGGAACCACATGCTCGCGGGGAACCACGTGCTCACAGGAACACTGTGTCCACGGCGAACTCTGTGCCAGCTGAATCCGCCCCTGCAGGGATGTGGCGCCCTTGCACATTTGACTCTTTGCATGCAACATTTCAATTGCAAAAGTAAACTGTTCTGTTCTGTTCAGTTCCTCGCGATGAGGATGATAACTTCAAACCAATAACGTACGAATGCGGAGTGACGTCGATACAGCCAGATTTGGACGGTTCGGTCAACATAAACGGTGCAGAAGCAGTCGAGTATTCTTGGCCGTACACGTTACACCTCCTTCGTCTAGACTTTTCGACATCCAATTCTGATCCTATGTATGTTCAGGTATGGTATTCTGCTTGCATTAGGACGTCAGGAGAAATTCTTATCTCGAGGGTTCCTGATTCAAAACCCAAAGACTATATAATTTGGGTTCGTTCCCTTGTATACTTGGAAGTCAGTATTGGACGAGTGCCGAGTGGCCTTTTATTGTATTGTATAATTATTCACCAGCCGAGCGGCTCGCACATTTAAGCAGACAGACAGAGAAACGATCAAAAAGGCCAGTAAGAAGGGGATGGACCGAATGCGGTCGCTAATACCCCCCCTTAATAAAATTTGACAGGTCGGTATGTAAAAGTCGGAATTTAACCGGAAGAATTGGCGCATGTACCGTAAGCATTGTCATGACATACAATTGACTTTGGTAAAGTAAAAGCACCATGAGTTTATAACAATACCCAGAAGTGAGCAAGCTTTAGATGTCTTAAGGTTATAAGATTTGACATTTTAACAGTACATTGTCATGACGTACAATTTACTTTAGTAAAGTAAAAGCACCATGAGTTTATAACAATACCCAGAAGTCAGCAAACTATTAATGGCTTAAGGTTATAAGATTTGACAAAAATTTTAACAGTACAAGCAAATCTGTGCCGCTATCCTCCTAACTCCAATGCATGCATTAACGGCGGCCCTGTGTTTTGTCGATCGAGACGGGGCATCATCGTATTTCACTCTCTCAGGCCATCCGCATATCAAGAAATTCGTGTTTGGCGACACCAGGTTCCGTATAGTAAGGAATATTTATTAAATTTTGTTGATTTTCACTTCATGTGACCACTGTATCACTCTTTCTCTCCACCCCCCGTCCCTCTCTTTCCACCCCGTCTCCCTTTATCTCTCTCTTGCCTTGATCATTTACCTGGTAGGGATAGATATGCCCTCTCTCTCTCGCTCTCTTTTTCCACATTCTCTGTCAATTTAGGGACGTCACAATAAAATTTCTCTCTGAATGTCACCAATAGGGAAATATTCTCGAATACGCATTCTTAGGCATTAGAGAGAGAGAGAGAGAGAAAGAGAGAGAGTCTATATGTCATCAATAAGCATACAATATTACAATACATAGACTTAGAGAGAGAGAGAGAGAGAGAGATTATATGCCACTAGTAGACCTTCATTCTTGCAATACAGACTTAAACATTAGAGAGAGAGAGAGAGATTATATGCCACTAGTAGACATACATTCTCGCATTACACAGACTTAGGTACCGGTAGGCCTGCATTAATTTAACAATATTAAATACGTAGGTGGAGAAGATCCGATTGCATCCAAAAACGAATCTATACTCAGGATATCCCGCCGTTACCTACGATTTTGCACTACTGACCGTCCATAACGATTACTACCTTACGGATACCGGTACCGCTTTTGCCTGCCTGCCGACTCCGAAGCTTGTATTGCCTCCAGGTAGGCTTAATTTTCACCGGCATTAATTTTCACCGGTTAATTGTTTGGGTACTTATTATTGCGATGCCGATATTTCTATTTTGCGTTTATCAGTATCAGCCGTTAGTCTAGTGAGGAAGTCGATATTGGATATCGGCCGTCAGCCATGCGAAAGGCCGATATCGTATCAGCCTTGAAAAATTCAATATCGGTTGATCAGTAGCACTTACAGACTGCATTGTTCCGCAGGTACAGTTTGCTGGGTTACTGGTTGGGGTTGGACCGATCCTCGCAATGGGGAATATGTGGATAATCTGAGGCAGGTTACCGTGGACCTGATATCAGAATATGATTGTCGGCGAGACTTCTACGTTGGCGTATACAGTAATTCTACTTTCTGTGGTGGCAGCGACAACAGTAAGGATACTTGTATCGGTGGCACGTGAGTATTGAGTACGCACACACACGACACGTAGACACGATATATGCATGCGCGCACACACATCGGTGGCACGTAAGTACAAAGACAGACACAACACACACACACACAATATTTGCGCCCACGTCCATTTAGTTTACTGTCATTGTTATCTAGTTTCATTAGGCCCTGACTTCTGCATTTTTTGGTACCCGTATGGGCGTACTTTCCAATTCAGTGGGATAATTTTTTTTCATCAGAGGTTGGTTTGGTACTCAGCGTGTCTGTGTGGTAACACGCAGAATGCTATTGATTTGATCTCGCATAAACTCTTGTGCATGTAACGTGTCGCACGATATGTATTTTCATATAGGCCTACATTAGTAGGGTAAATCCAGCTCTTTTTGACAGGGGTGCTCCTCTTTACTGTATGATCGATTCAAAATGGACTCTTTACGGTATATCAAGCTACGGACGACGAGAAATATGTGGTACCGATTACTACACGCCATACGGCGCCGTCTCATTCCAGATGGAGTGGATGTGCTGCTATTTAGGAGACATACCTCCGTGCGCTGGAGTGACTTGCGATTTAGAAGGAGCGAATTGATCGATAAGAGATTTTGGCTTTGCAACAGCACCGATGCTCTGAAATTGTGAGCACCACACGACAGTTCGAAACAAGTAACTTTCACCCACTCCCGCCTACGACTCTTACCCTCTCAGGAACGTTGTGCTACCCCCGTGCGTTGGAACAAGTTGACCGATAAGAGTGATATATTTTGCACCTGCAGCGTCCGTCCGACTTGGGAACATTGTCCGTTGCTATTTGTAATGTTGAGATATTTTGAATACCATCGGCCAGGTTGCCATACATCGATGAACCGATCCCGTTGAAGTTTGTTGACTGAGGCTTTTATATCGCGACCCTAAAATCATAACCCGACGAGTTTAATAATTTCAATAGAGTTATATATATATACATATATACGTAGAAATAAAATTTGATCAGAAATAGCTGGTGTTTGCTGTAATGGCGAGCATATCGGTCACAAAATCAATATGCTTCTTTTTGGGTTTTATTGAGTTTTCAACTACCAAGGTCATATACGTCAGGTCAATGCTTACGGTACACTTGTCAATACTTCCTGCTTATCGCCCGGATCACCATCAAAACCATAACACTCCGCACCACCCGATTGGCGATATTGACTGCCAAGCACAGAAGAAAAGGATATCAATTTTAAAGTGTTTTGATTTAACTCGATCGAGAATTAAACCCGTAACCTCCCGCTCAGAAGGCGTCCAACCGACGGTTTGGCTGTACGTAAGCATGTAGGCCTACCGTATGTTCGTAGGGTAGTTAGCGAATTGTGTTTCTTACGTAGATTATATGACACCCCCAGGGAAAGATATTCTTGCATACCGCAAAACCGCCCGAAGTTCTCCTTCCCGTGGTGAAACTGGATCATTCCTATCTCTGTGATCAACTAATATTTCCATGACAACACCGTTTGTGACGTCACATATATGGAATTCATTTTGTAAACAGCATGTCTAGTTGGTAGTCGAGCGACCTGCGACGCCGTGAACTCCAAATGTTGATGCCAAGACCGAAGAAAAAGAAGCCGGAAGGATTTTCTACGTTATGCGAGACATAGTACGGTAGGCTGCTATGCTACGCGGCTTGAAGTAATGGTAGTCTTGTCTTGTCTTGAATCACCGTCGGCAAAGACTATCAGCCTACCAGTAGGCGGCTTACCGGTACTGTAGATCAGGATTAGGATTGGCATAGCAGTGCAGGCCAAGCCTATTATACGCTAGTGGCACAAATCGATAGCCTATTTACAGTCAGTCAACAGGTCCGATATTAGATATCAACCTCTGTAATCACACGCTAATCGACCTTGTCCCGCCGTCCAAGCTACTACTACAAATTTTACGTAATATGAAAATCTTCCAGGATAACAACAGGATTCACTTAACGGCTGCCAAGACGCCATTTTATCCACATCGGAATTCTTGAAACTACATTCAAGGTCATGGCAAAATCGTCAGCAGAAAAATACCTCCCGAGCAAAACAACAGAGACGAAAATACGAAGCGACAACAAAACAGTTGGTAAAAAAACTTCAATTTCAAAATCAACGACAAGCTCTTCGATTATAAAGAAAGAGGGAGCGAACAAGAATGTTTCCAAGAATCGATCTCAACTCAGCACGATTAGCAACCGACCACCAGGGATAAAGAAGTCGGCAGCAATTTGGAAGGTGATAATGTGATCCTTACTTCTAGAGCTGGTCAAATAGTCCCTTTTGTATATTAACTGATGCTTCAGTCTTTACATGAAGATGAACCAGCAGGTCCGCAACCAGGGGATGGATTATTTGAGACCACTACTAGTCTTCCTTAATCCTGTTGGAAAAACTAACATCAAATCGTTCATTTAGGGTCTCGGAGCATCGAAGGCATTGGTGTGGATAACAGTGGTTATCAATATTGTGATTCTTACGCCTGCGTTGACTTTATTTGCCTTCAAGATTAAATGCGATATGGATCACGCAGGTGAGAATACTGTATTCTTTTATGCAGGGAATGTGGAAATGGCTTTCCAAGTCACAATCTCCACACAATCAGTCGCCATCTAATCAGTCTTATATTAAGCCAACCCTTATTCATTCCCACCTTTGGTAGTTTCATTCCGTTTTACAAGAAAAAGGGAGATAGAGGTGACAGCAACATCTATCGCGGGATTTCACTTCTCAGCATAGTCGGAAAGTGTACCAGGCTTGCGTCGTGAGTAAGCTACTCTATGAAAATGACAGCATGGGCGCTATCCAAGCAAGCTACTCCAAGCAAGAGCGAAAACTGATTGCCTTCCACATGCGCTCTCTACGCCGGCTCCTTGGCATCGCTCTAAAGGACCACGTCACCAATCTCAGTGTCCTTGCTCGGGCAGATCTGCCCGACATGTTTGCCATCCTGACCAAGAAACGACTGCGATGGCTGGGTCATGCCATACGATTGGAAGACGGTCGCATGAAAGACCTCCTGTATGGGAAGACCTACCACTTGAAGCAGACCCACCGGGCGCCTCCGTTTCAGAGATGCTTGTAGCGCGACCTGAAATCTGAAGTTTCAACCCACTGGACCTGGAGAAAGTTGCCCGGACATTTCTTGGCACCACCTGTTCCATCCTCAAAATACACAGGCCTCAAGAGCTTCTCACTGGAGGAGGGGACATCACCGGAGAAAGCAACGGTCTACCGACTCAGGACAGAGATTGGCTTACATCTGCAGCAAGTGTCAGAGACCGTGCGAATCACGCATTGGTCACTTTAGGAAAGTGACTTAACAGGGACACCTAGATGTCCCTGACCCGGCGTAGAATGATCTCTCGAGATTGACGGTGCCGAGATTCATTCCCCAAAATTAGGCAGTCTCATTCCGTAACTATGGTATCCCAGTCCCAGCTCACCCACTCCCGGCCCCTGTCAATGTCCTGTGGTAGAAATTTGTCGTAGTCGATATTCTGCTCTTGTACGATCGTCTGCCATCGACTTCTTCTAAAGGGAGGACAACTTCACGACCGCTCAAGTCGCAGTGACGTCACAGCACATTCGGATAACAACCACTACGTCATTCCCGACGACCGAATTTCAAGTAGTCACGGTTTCTATGACAACGCCGCGGCAGATAACGTCGGAAGAGACAACCGAAGCAAATCACCGTTTCCACGACAACCGTTCCGACGAACTCGGCGTCCATGACAACCGAGCCTATCACAACCTCGTGCCTCTGAAACTACTACTGAATCTGTCACTATACCACTGCTGTGACGACAGCGCAAGAGACGACGCAGACAACGGCTCTCCCTACGACCACACCATGTTTGTTTATTTGGAATTCATGGCGTTTTCAACTACTAAGGTCATATGCCCGTGACTTCCAGTTTATAGCCCGGATCATTATTACAATCACGACTCTCCGCACTTCCCCGAAACCGACTGCCAAGTAGGGAAGGAACGGATACCAATTTTAAAGTCTTCGATTTGACTACCTACGACGATAATAACGGTACCCTTGTCTACAGCGATGACCCGACAAACATCAATGGAAACATTGAAAGGTTCAGGGGAGGCGGTCGAGGGAGCCGCCGAGTTGCCACCAGAACTGATAAGTCCGGGACAAGCCAGAGACAAGGATCTTGAGCAAAGTGAGCTTTCCTGTCATATCTACGTAGTGTAGTATACACATGGTGCAGTCTAGAGTTTGCGCTGGAGGTGCAGGGGAAGATCCAGAGGCAAATGGGGCGATACCTCCCCCCCCCAGATGATAAATAGCCATAGCTACGGCGCCAAATATTCCTGCTTATATTATAGATTTATCAAATAAAACTCAAATTTTCAAAGGTGCGATTGCCATGGCCAATTGGCCATGCTTACATTATTAGGGCAATTTTAAAACGTTCAGCACGTGACAGGTTATTTTACCGTCACCCAGCGCTTTAATAACTAGTGATGACGTTATCTCCGCATGCAACGTCGTACGTGCGATGCCCACTAACTAATATACTGAACTTTTGGGAACATAGCGCTCATAAGACACACTGTGCTCAAAGGGAACACTTCTCGGGGGGGGGAGTCACGTGCTAAAAGGGAACACTGTGCTCCTGGGAAACGATGTGCCCACGCCATTGGGAACACTTCTCCCGGGAACCACGTGCTCGTGGGGAACACTGAACTGTGCTGACGGGGAACCACGTGCTCACGGAGAACACTTTGCATACGCCATGGGGAACACTGCTCACGGGAACCACGTGCCCGCGGGTAACACTGAACTGTGCTGACGGGGAACACTGTGCTCACGGGAACCACGTGCCCACCGGTAACACTGTGCTCACTGGAACACTGTGTTCACGGGGAACACTGTGCCAGCTGGGTATGCCACATTTCAAATGCAAAAGTAAACTGTTCTGTTCTGTTCTGTTCTGTTCAGTTCCTCGCGATGAGGGTGATAACTTCAAACCAATAACGTACGAATGCGGAGTTACGTCGATACAACCAGATTTGGCCGGTTCGGACAACATAAACGGAGCAGAAGCAGTCGAGTATTCTTGGCCGTACACGTTACACCTCCTTCGTCTAGACCGTTCGACTTCCAATTCTGATCCTATGTATGTTCAGGTATGGTATTTTGCTGGCATTAGGACGTCAGGTGACCGTTGAGTTGGGTGAGTGGTTTGACTGTCCGCCTTCCGCGAGTATACCGGATTAGATTCTTGGCCAAATCAAAACCCAAGGACTTTAAAATAGCTGTCCGTTCCTTGTATGCTTGGCAGTCAGTATTGGACGAGTGATGTGGTTGTGATAGTGATCTGAGCTTTAACCGTAAACATTGTAATGACGTACAATTGACTTTGGTAAAGTAAAACGCCATGAGTTTATAACAATACCCAGAAGTGAGGAAACTTTAGGCGGCTTAAGGTTATAAGGTTTGAAAAATTTTTTTACAGTACAAGCAAATCTGCGCCGCTATCCTCATAGCTCCAAAGCATGCAATAACGGCGGCCCTGTGTTTTGTCGATCGAGACGGGGCATCATCGTACTTCACTCTCTCAGGCCATCCGCATATCAAGAAGTTCGTATTTGGCGACACCAGGTTCCGTATGGTAAGGAATATTTATTCAATATTGTTGGTTTTCACTTCATGTGACACACGGTATCACTCTCTCTCTCTCTCGCTCTCTCTCCACCCCCCATTCTCTCTCTCTTGCCTTGATTATATACCTGGTAATGATAGATATGCTCTCTCTCTCTCTCTGTTTCTTTCTTTCTTCACATTTTCTGTCAATTTAGCGACTTAGAGAGAGAGACATACATTCTTGCAATACACAGACGCACTCTTAGGCATTAGAGAGAGAGAGAGAGAGAGAGAGAGAAAGAGAGAGAGTGATAGAGACTTAGGTACCGGTAGGCCTGCATTAATTTGACAATATTAAATACGTAGGTGGAGAAGATCCGGATACATCCAAAAACGAATCTACGGTCAGGATATCCGGCCGTTACCTACGATTTTGCACTACTGACCGTCCATAACGATTACTACCTTACGGATACCGGTACCGCTTTTGCCTGCCTGCCGACTCCGAAGCTTGTATTGCCTCCAGGTAGGCTTAATTTTCACCGGTTAATTGCTTGGGTACTTATAGGGGTCCACCGATTATTGCGATGCCGATATTTGTATTTTGCGTTTATCAGTATGGGCCGTTAGTCTAGTAAGGAAGTCGATATATTGAATCTCGGTCTAAATAGTCAGCTGATAATCGGTCAAAAGTCAATAATCGGTCGATTCGATGCCAATATTCATGGTTTTTCGATCATCAACATCGGTTGATCAGTAACACTTACAGACTGCATTGTTCCACAGGTAGAGTTTGCTGGGTTTCTGGTTGGGGTTGGACCGATCCTCGCAATGGGGAATATGTCGATAATCTGCGGCAGGTTTCCGTGGACCTGATATCAGAATATGATTGTCGGCGAGACTTCTACGGTGGCGCATCGTACAGGAATTCTACTTTATGTGGTGGCAGCGACAGCAGTAAGGATATGTGTATCGGTGGCACGTAAGTAATGAGTACGCACACACACGACGCGTACACGCAATATTCGCGCACGCACACACATACACATACATAGGTAGCCCACGTCCACTTAGTTTAGTATCATTGTTATCTAGTTTCATTAGGCCCTAACTTCTGCATTTTTGGTACCCGTATGAGCGTACTTTACATTTTTGTGGGCTAATTTTTTTCCAAAAGAGGTTGGTACTCAGCGTGTCTGTGTGGTAACATGCTTTTCTCGCGTAAACTCTTGTGCCTGTATCGTATCGCACGATATGTATTTTCATATAGGCCTACATTAGTAGGGTAAATCCAACTCTTTTTGACAGGGGTGCTCCACTTTACTGTATGATCGATTCGAAATGGACTCTTTACGGTATATCAAGCTACGGACGACGAGAAATATGTGATAGCGATTACTACACGCCATACGGCGCCGTCTCATTCCAGATGAAGTGGATATGCTGCTATATAGGAGACATACCTCCGTGCGTTGGAGTGACTTGCGATTTAGAAGGAGCGAGTTGATCGATAAGAGATTTTGGTTTAATAATTTTAATATATATATTTTGAAATAAAATTTGATCAAAACTAACTGGTGTCAGCTGTAATGTCGAGTATATCGGTCACAATATCAATAAGCTTCTGTTTATGGAGTTTTCAACTAGGCCTAATACTATGCCAGGTTAATGCTTATCACAACCACAACACTCCGCATCACCCGGTAGGCCTATTCTCTGTGTTTTTATGGCAACACACACGACATTTTTCGGATTCCTCGCATTTTGATTTTGTGCGTGTCGCATTTTCCGATGTATGATTTAAAAATATGTTATATTTTAGCCAGACGGCGGCCACATTTTTCGTGGCTTTCGAACAAAAAGTCAAGCATTTTGTCGATGTGGGGGCTGGCGACATGTAGCTTATAGCAAGGAAAATACATATAATGTGGATTCAAGACGATAGGTGTACGATACATTTTTCATTCAAAAACCCTACACTTGTTTTAGGCCTACACAGCCCAAGCACCACCCACGGCCGCTAGGCCTACAAGCGGTTGGTAGAAAAGCCTCGTCACATATAGTCATGACAGAATGATAGGATTTACATGCTCTCACGTTTCTTGAATTCATGGACACACCTGCGTAGACGTCGGCAAACTTGCCTCAACACCAAAATATAGCAAACAACACGATTAGCTGCTGAGTTTACGGTTAGGACCACACAAGAAGACAGAGAAAGAAGCAATCAAGGTCAGACAAATCCCAACACAGGCGCAGATAGTCTGCGATATTGCGTAAGAAACTACATTTTGTAAAGCGGTCCCACCAACTCCGAACACAAACGATGATACGGTCGTAGCAAAATACCAAACTCCAGACAGTTGACTACGAAATGTGAAATTATTTTGAAGTTCTTCATCTCCACCTACCGACTGAAAAATCATTTCAGGAAAAGCCAAAGTCCGAATTCCAGAAGCGCAGACTATAAATATGATAATTTGAACATATAGCATCGCCAGAGTTTCGTTTGATGTTAAGGACAAATTGACAGCCAGCATCGCGAGAAACTCAACCGCTAACGTAACCCGTCTGCAAGTATGGTTACTATTAGCGAAATAGCCAGCTATCAAACTAGCAAAAATCAACACCGCATCACCAGCAGCATATACCAAACCTACATTAACAACGGAGACTCCAACAGACTGAGCATATGACGTAAATGAGCCAGAAAATACAGCAATTGTACCCCCACTGCATAAAGCTAATCCCAACACGAACACTGCCTTCGGTTTGCAAATATATCTCCAAGCTTGATAGTCTATGTCTTTTTGTTCTTCTTTTTCTAGCTCGTGAAGTATTAACCAGCCGAGGAAGGATACAATCAACGGCACCATAGCGGTCACAACGCAAGGAATCATCATGCCATTCTGAATGCTGTAGAGATAGCCGCTTGTAAATGAACTCAGCAAAAACCCAATGCCTGTCATTGCTCTTGTCAAGCCGAACGACTTCTCGACGTGCTCAGGTATCTCATGCCAAAGCAACGTGAGGATCGCCACGCTGACAAAACCTTGTCCAATCCCTTGGCTTGCCTTTAAGACGACTCCAACCACGACGAACACGTAGATATTGTCAACATATTGCAGAGCGCCGAAACATCCTTGGGCTACAGCCAATATAAGCAGTCCAGACCATATAAATGTCTTAGTCGGAATCTTTGATTGGTATTTTCCACATATTAAACTAGATATCGATGCCACAAGGTAAGTAGATAGCAATATAGCAGACGCGAATAGTTTGTCTCCTCCTTTCTCAACCACCACTCTCGACAGAAACACTGGTGGAGTGCCATAGCAGAGGTATATCGCCGCAGTGCAAGCAGCGGCATAGACCAAAGTAATCGTTTGCCTACGATTTAGATCCCGCCATATCGAGGTCCCTTTTCCTTTATTAACAGGCGTATCATTCTCAACCTTGTTGGCAGATAATTCTGATTTCCCCGCGTTTGCCAATAAATACTGAGACTCTTCATCCGTTACCATTTCGCCCGAGTCCGAATACGTAATGAGAATTGAAAATATGGAGTCATTAATTAAGTAATATTTTCCAAAATTGCACTGTCATATTGGAAGTGTTTCACAATATCCGGTTAACAAAATGATGTTTCCAAATCGATTCCAAGGTCGGCCCATAGCTTAGGATGCCCTGTAGGCATTATTGCGTATATAAGCTGATATTTTTCTCACACACAGACAGCGACAACCCTACGCACATACTTACGTACAGCCAAACCGTTCAGTTGCCCGAGTCGTTTCGACGCCTTCTGATCGGGAGGTTACGCGTTCGATTCTCGAGCAAGTCAAATCAGATAAAAAAAATATAACTAACTCGGTCTCTGCTTGACAGTCAGTATCGGGTAGTGCGGAGTGTTGTGGTTGTAATAGTGATCCGGGCTATAAACCAGAATAATTGGACAATTGTACCGAAGCATTGACCTGACAGATAATTGTGATTTCTCCACGTTTGTTAATAAATACTGAAACTCCATTTTGTTCCTTAGAATTTATGGCGATTTCGACTGGATCATGTATGGTTAGTATGTATGTACGCCAGGTTAATGTTTTTCATGCATGCGATCTCGGTATTTCCGAAAGCCCGTGTCACAAGCGACCCCTTCACCAACTCCGCAACGATCCAACTCCAACCAAACAGACAAGAAATGGAAAGTCATTTCAAAAATATGTGTAGTGGAGCCGATGGCGGACGATCAATAGATATATTGTAAAGAAGATCACCACAGATTTAGCGTCCAGCCTTAGTTTATTGAGAATTAGAACATTCACATATTTGTGTGTAATGAGAACTGAAAACGGCAACGCCAATTGAGAAGTTTTGTCATTGGTTGTATAGTTGAAAAGGCGCGTATGGCAATATCCGGTTTACAAGCCTTTTATGTAATTTTCTCTGTGACTTAGTAGCCGCACAGACTAATAGGCCAATCCATTTGACCTCGTAAGGCGGACAGTTTTAACTTAAAACAGCTGCGTAGTCGGCACAGCTTTCTGGATAGGAGAAACATGCTCGAATGAGACTTATATTTTTCCGCCTCAGCGGACGCGGATGGTGTAACCAGGTTAAAGGCTTAAGCCAGGCATATCTTATGTTTTTTTTATCTCCATTTCTCGCGACGTGAGCGAAAAGTAGGCCTTGTTGGGAGTTTTATGGCGTGTTTAACCCTACTAAGGTAATGTAGGTATGACCGTGGCCTACTACATTCACGGCCTTCCAGGTCGGTCACAATGCAGAAAATTAGTAGGCCTTGGTATGACGCGCTCTTGGCCGCATCTTCAATATGCGCGGGCTGCAGAATAAAACTCTGAAGACCAATCTGTCGGTACAGACTATATATAAATACCAGGTAAAACAACGAATTCAGACGAGTTGCCCTTCGCTTGACGGATAAAATTCAAATGCCTTAAATCTAAACACACGCCAGGTGGACAATTCCTCGAACGCGATGCAGGGATTGTTACAAGGTAAAGTTCATTGGTTGCACAATTATTAAGTAACAATCATTAGATTGTTACGTGTTCGCTACATAGGCGACGCCAGGTCAACGCGTTACTTCCAGTTTATAGCGCGGATCACTATTACAACATTCCGCATTCTCCTGACACTGACTGCCAAACAGTGAAAGTTGAAGTTGAAAACTTCGTAAATTCAGAACAACAACGGACTACTGGTAGCGAGATAGGTTTTCATTGTCATATGGTATTAGGCATAAGACCAGAATCGGTACATAAAACGGAACATTATCTCAGCATAAATCAATATTACACCCTAGATGAGCAAACATTGCTGTGCGTACGGTCCTGTTAACAAATATTCCAGTAAAATGAACAAACGGCAAAAACTGACAACAGCCTCGTTAAGACATCACGAGGGGAACCAAACCCTTTTCACTCATTATAGTCGTGAACAGGTCCAACAATGTCCTACGTCCTAATATGTACGAGAAATAGGACGATATTGATTTTTTCAAAGCCGAATACTGTAATCGAGTCTTTTGCCTGGCTGATGGCCGACATCGATAATACTACAATCGACAATTCATGAACGTTGGTCTCAAAAATCGCCTTTTAAACGACTATTCAGGCCTATATCCAATATCGACTTTTGGCCGATATTCATGATTTTTGGGTTGTCGATATCGGTCTTCAGTCACGTGAAAGACCCATTATCGTATCGGCCTTGATAAAACCAATATCGGTCGATCTCTACTTCTCATTACACCATTAAACCGATCGGGACTACATTTCCGTCACTGAGTTAGCCATGAAGCATGAAAGGATCAGGTTTCATTTGCCATGTCTTGTGTTAGACTTTGGATACGAATTGATCTAACCACGATCGAGCTACCGATTACACAGCTGACGGTCTAACTTTGCGAATTCTGACCATATCAGCACATTCCACGTACGGGTTAATGTAAATTTATTCACTTGACGACAAAAGGATGTAGTAAACCTATATCACTACACATTCAAACAAGAACCATTACGGATATCCACGAAATATAATGTATTCTATGTAGTACAGAACTCCCGAATTGCTTGGAATAGTTTATTCACATCAATATTAACGTTTAGCCGGACCCAAAATCTTCTAAACGTTAATATTGAGTTCAATAAACTTTTTCAAGTAAATGTATTGATTGAAGCTCAACTACTCAGTAAAAACAGAAATTTGTTTCATTTATTATTCTTTAGAAAACAAGACGCAGACCCCCTAATTATCTGGCGGTTCTCACACAACAACAATACATCAGTTAATAACAGAGCACAGAAATGAACTTCAATAAAAATGTATTGGAAGGCGATCGATAGGATACAGTACATACAGGGAGCTCCTGAGCTCTTCACTCCATCTTCACCTGATGAAGCAGCAGAGCTCTGAAAGCTTGTGAATTATATTCCAGTACACTGGACTGGACGTTTAATCAGTGGTGACTTTTTCAATCTATTACTATAGTAGGGTAAGACTCTGAAAGCTTGTGAATTAAATCCCAATAAACTGGACTGGACGTTAAATCTATTGTGACTCATTATACCTATCTATTACTATTCGGATCGTCCGCCATTGGCTCCACTACACTTTTTTCAAAATTCAAAACGATGGAACCACTAACAGCGAATATATCGATGCAAGTTAATGATTATACAGTTAATTGTGAGATAAAAATTGCACAACTACAGTGAATTATGATGTCATACTAATCAGTACCAAAATTGCTCTCTTCAATTGCAGTGATCAAGGCCAAGTAGCCTACAAACTGGAATGTGAAAATGTAAAAAAAAAATATTGAAATACACAATATTACAATAGGCCTGCTTAAAAAAACAGCCACATACATCTTGATGTACATTAGCCCACAAGCAAAAGTCAAGCATGCATACTGTACAGAGCAATTAGGCGAATAATTAAGGCTAGCTATTGTACAGACACCAGCAAGTAGCAGATCAATGTCTCAGAAGGCACATTCACCGCGATGGTCACAAGCAAAAGAGAAGCATACAGAGTACAGTACCGTACAGAGTATTCAACCCGGCTGGATCAGTAACTAACGTACATGCCTAAAGTACATCAATGTGGATAATCATGTTTGTTGTGATTTCCATCAGCATAAGATAAGCCTATCAAATACCCAGGGTGGATCAGTAACTGCCGGCGATGTACAGGCCACAAATGACTGAGGGTGGGATTACAAACTTGTTAAACATGGTTTGAATTTTATTCCGGGTTAAAAAACTTCTAACCGTGCCATAAAAACTTAGAATAGACGGTTTCTAAGATGGAATTTATCCTCGCACTTATTCTGTCTACAGAATTAGTTACAACCATGCTCCGATGAGTCTTTTGTCGCCTTACAATAGAGGCTTATGATCACCAAGCTTAAGCAGGGAATATCTTATGATGTCTTTTTGATCTCAACCCTGAATTTCAGGGACAAGCACGTTCGTTATGAAGGCTAGGACCAGCAAAGTGAGATCCGGTATTAAAATGGATCCCGTGGATTTTTGCAGAAAATGACTACCAGACCTTGACACATGGACAATATTAGGCTAGACATTCTTATCTAACATTTGTGACACAATTACATTTTGACAGAATGCCCATCCATTAGACCCAAAACAAGTCTCAAATTAATGGAAAAAGAAATTATTGAGAAATTGCTCTTTTTTAAAACATGATTGCGACATCGTGGGCAGGGTTTGCAATTTCATTTGTTTTGCCCTCACCGAATTTTCTCTTACGCGTTTTTTGGGCGTGGACTGAAAGGCCGATACCAATGCAGTACAGAAATATGGAACACATCACAAGAAAGAAAGAGTAATCAAAATATGCTCCTTCATTTACATCTTCATAATCACTTAAATACACATTACTTGTCCCGCCATCTCCAACTGGTTGTGCACAGGTTTCACCTGTCGGTTTGTCTTCCAATATTGGTGTCTTAAAGTCCGTGTAAACGAGAACCACATACAGAATGACTGCTATCAGTGAGCAAAGGAGACCTGGAATTGTGCAAAACAAGCTAAAATCAGCAGGTAAACATATCGGTTGCAGGGTTGGGCCACCCCGAAAGAACATCATTGAACTTATGTAGCGGGCGACAGACAGACAGACAGACTTATCGGTTCAGTCATATAAACAAGATTAAAGAAAGCAGAAAGGTAAATTCTAAGAATGACTAGAACGCAGATCTCGGCTTGAAAGTAACACCAGACCCTGCTTTCAATTGAATTGACCCTTGACCCATGATCTCTCGAGATCGACAGTACTGACAACAGCGGTAGGGACGGGCACATCAAATCGAATAGGCTAATTCGATCACAAATGCTTTGAAAACAATTTCAAAATCAGGACCCATAGCACCACCGAGTGTTTAGCAATGTTTTTGTTGAAACTGGATTAGAATAATTTACGTAATCAGTGATAAAACTGGCCAAATCAACAGACTTTGTTAAAATTTTGGGCTCATTGTGAAATGAACAGTACGGTATTGTTGATCAAAATTCCTCGAATCGATTTGAAGGCAATTTCGAATCAGAATCCAAGGTGCCACCTAGTGTTAAATATATACCGACACCAATACTTACCAATGCCATTGTACACCGCCAGACCAAATGCAGTGCAGTATGTTTGGTATGGGTTTTCACAGATATTGAAGCCAGCAATAGCCATTATAATTAAACAGAATAACATCGACAGAGCACAGAAAGAAATCACGGCGTACTGAAGACCGTGGTTAAACACAATCAGATCTTCGCAGTAGATATCGTAGGTGAATTTAAGATTTGCTTGACGGCAATTCTCATCGTTAGAGTCAGTTAACGAGAAAAGACCCATGATTCGAGTCACACCGCAATAAATTTCAGTCGCATTGTCTGTAGGGGTTCGCCGTTGAAACTTTGCAATTGACCACCACTGTGTGCCGACTCCAGCTGCAATTAATCCAACTGTCACCAAAGCCACGAAGGCTATACCAGCTGCATGCCCCTTTTTCTTCATTTCTGACGACGAGCCTACTGTATGACCCTGATATTGACCTGCAGCACTACACTAAGCCGTACCTATTACATATAAAAACATAAAAGGCAATGGTACATAGAAGACTGAACATTGTCAGTAGTCAAAGCGTGGAACGCTGTGCCTCTAAAAATTACGCACATGAAATGTAGAACGTTCACGTAACCGAAAGTATAGTTGTGCACGAAAATAAGTAACGTTCCCGTGTCATTTGCCCTGCTACCTCAATTAAGTTGTTAGCACACCAACGGTATACACAAAGGAATATTTTCCCACACCAGCCAGCATCTAATTCTGCAAAGATTTTCAGCCTGCCTCACAGAACGTGTTCCAGAACTAACGCAAGTAATACTAAGTTATTGACTATACCTACTTCTACTACTTCTACTTCTACCCTACTACTACCTACTACTACTACTATACCTACTTGGATTATTTCAGGCAGATAATCTCGCTAAAATAACCCTGCTACGGGGCAGGGTTATCTAGCAGAATTCATTTTTCGCTCGTGACGAATGGGATTATCGGGCGTTAGAAGGCGATTATGTCGAGGCAGTATAATATTTTAGAGCAATGTGATTAGTGAGAGAGAGCAATGTCTGGATTTCCATAATGACTACGTACGCCTTCTCTTTTCAACTCTCGCATTTTGCCAATCTCAATCCGCTGCAGCGATAACCTTTTACGCGTCACTTCACATGAGGTTCTGTTTTGCTTAGTCATGGTCGTTAACTCGGGAGTTACGTAATCCGCGGACCTCCAGAAAAAACCTGAGTTTTTGCAACCGCAATTAATGTGACGGATAACTCGGGATTATGTAACCCCGGAGTTATCGATAATCCAGAGGTATTTTTCCCCACCTTTTTGATCTCCACCCTTAGGCAGAGGCATGCAGCGCTTTCCCTCTGTGTGTATGTGATGACTGTCTGGCAACACTCAACACGAACACATATACTTTCCTCGCATATTGATTCTGTGCATGCCACATTTTCAATAAACTGATTGATTCTACACATACACGGGAAAAGGGCGGTGGTGCTGCTCGCCTTTTCCTAAACCAAACTGTTAGCCTACCTCTCAACTCCTTCATTCAATCCCCTCGAGTACTCGACTCAAGTAGTTGACGAAAATAAGCAACGCTCTTATGAATTTCCGCGATTACTATGTTGGTTGATATTACAAATCTCACACGTATCACCGAAAAAGAATATAGTTGAGCCGACGTCAATCGTCACTTGATGAAGGGATGAAGGAGCAGAGCTCCGAAGGTTAAAATTCTCAATAAAGCAGGGATGGACGTAAATACTGTGGTCGATCTCTTTTACAATATCCACAGATTAAGAAAAAATGTCCAATCTTTCACTTATGTGATTCGGAAGACGCCTATACCTCTGATCTATTGTGATATTTGTGGTTACAGCGGAATGCGGCAGTCGAATAAACATAGTAGGTCTACGCCATGCAATACTTATACAAGATTGAATATTTTGGCCGCAGACTGGAACTACACGTTGAGAAACTGATCGAACCGGTTCATCCACTCGCTACTAATATCTTTCGCCGAGTCTGTCCACGATTGAGAATCGGTCAAGTCGCTGAGTAGCCTACACCCTTAAGAGGGTTCCACCTTGCACCACGTAACGTCACTGAAATTGGCGACGCGGGGTTCGGCTTATCATAGCTGTACTGTACTGTACTCAACTTCCGGACCTGCTAGACTTGCAATACGTCACGAGATAATGTCTTTGATTCAAAATAAAAACATCCCTAACGGGAAGTCTAATTAACAAAAGGATGAAGGAGCGGAGCTCCGAAAGCTAGTGAATGTTTTAATTCTCAATAAACTAAGGCTGGACGCTAAATCTGTGGTGATCTTCTTTACAAAATATATTGTGAGAGACTCAGATCAAGAAACAGAAATCACAATAATTATAATTAAAGTAATTAAAAAAATAATTCCGACTGTACCACAAATTATAATCTTTTTCCGACGGCTGATCTGAAAAAGATGACATCAGAAATATTTAAAAGGAAAAGACATCCGAATGGTGTAGAACCCTACTAGAGTTAGATACACTACATCAATGCATATTACATGGTATCAACACTTGAATACGTAGAATTTGTGGCGTATATTACCCTACTAATGTCATGTAGCCTATGCTTAAATGCTTAAAACGTGTGTCGATAACTCCAGTACATTCCTTGGCTCCATTCAAATTACCTGCGATTTTTCTGCTTTTACAAGATTCTGACGTCCCTTTTCGACATATTCCACTGCATTAGTAACATTCGCTTCAATTGTATCTAAAAAAGAGATTCCAAAATCAGAGAGAGAGAGATAGGTAAAGAGAATGCCCACCAAGAAAATGAATCAAGCTAAATAATACGAATATCAGTTGACCCTAGATCACCAAATATTAGAGAGAGATAGAGAGAATGTTTCAGTCCACCAAGAAAATGCAATTTATGCTGAACATTTCAAAGATATGCTGGCTGCTGCTGGAGAGAGAGAGAAAGAGTGTGTGCGTAATTTTTTTGTTCGACATGATAAGGTGATACCCTTGGCTGAGTCCAGTGCTTTTTGTTCCAATCCAGTGCTTAATATCTCAATTATAATCAATACTATTTCAAGAGGGTTTCAAAAAGTGCATAGGCAGGCCTGCTGATTTCGACTCACCGATCTTTTCTCCTTGTTCATGGACCATGACGTGAAGGCCTTGAAAAATCTCGTTCACGACGAGGATGTCACTCTACAAATAATTTGAAGAGTTAGTGGAGCCGATGGCGGACGATCAATAGATATTGTAAAGCGGAGAACGCGCTGTGACCATATCGATCATACCTACCTCAAGCTTCTGAATTGCTTCTTGTTGCTCCTGGATATCATCACAGTCTTTTGGAAGTAAGGCTTGTTGTTGGAACCTGAAAATGAACATTCTTCTCAAAGTAACCATCTAAAGTGTGGCATGGTGGAAGTAAAAAAAGCGTATGACCTGACGAACACGCCATCGTCAGCATATTACATACTAATAAATATAAAAGTAACCACAGATTTAACGTCAGTCCAGTTTATTGGTGCATTATATTCCAATAAACTGGACGTTAAATCTGTGGTGACTTATTATATTTATTACTATTTCAATCGTCCGCCATCGACTCCACTATTTTTTTATATTATATACGTAAGTTCCAAGTATTACTTTTTGTGGCACTCAAAAACATCTTACCTACCCCTGGCCACAACATAGACCTTGAAAAACTCACCCAGTTATGCCCGTGGCGACTTGTTTATCCTCATGTAATTCGGACATTCTCTCGAGAACTGCTTTTTGTTTGGAGGCCGATTCTTTTTGAATGGCTTGGAATTGTTTTGCAACCATGTCAAAGTCTTTTGCTAACCTTTGAACTTGTTTTTTGTGATATATCTGGTAATTGAGATTAGCATGAATCTTTTTAGCAAGTTTTTTTTTTCGACGAAATCGGCAATTTCAACCCTACTAAGGTAAAGTACAAGTCAATGTTTTGAACATATTATTATTGACACTTTCGAATTATATCCCGGATCACTATCACAACCCTAACAGTTGTTATTACACTCGATTTTCAAGGGCACCGTGGATCTAGCTTGGTGATGGTGAGTGGATGGTGGATATTAGGGATCGACCGATTATCGGCCCGGTTGATCAAGCCCCGATATGCGTTTATCCCATAAATGCATTTACAACGGCGTAACGCCGGCCGTCTTTTCTTTTTGGCAGGGTCACGAGATGTACTCGTACTACGGACCGCTCAACGTGCTGGCGTACAACGTCGGTTACCATATGGAACACCATGACTTTCCGAGCGTTTCAGGATCTAACTTGCCGATGGTGAGTGGAGGGTGGATCTCAAGGGTCGACCGATTATCGCCACACTCGATCAAGACCGATTTTTGTGTTTGTGCGATTATCGGTATCGGCAGTTAGTTCAGTAAGAAAGTCAATATTGGATATCGGCCTCAATAATCAGACGATGTTCGGCCAAAAGTTAGTTTGACAGGGACTGTGTAGACATTTGAGTTGGACACGGCGAGATGATTGGTAGAGAGTAGTTACCTGTTCAGAGGTCGTTTGCTCTGGTAGAGTTACGTTCACGTCTGATAAAATCGTCATCGTGTCTTGCACAAGTTTCCGTGAATATTGTAACCGTTCTGACCTTTACGAATGAGAGAACTGACAAGTGCTTGTGACTGAGCGAAAGTTGTTTTACTTACAATCTTTCCTTCAAGTCATGGGAATCTTCGGGAGTTCCGATGAGTTGAACCATACGAGAAATGTCATCGACTGCAACAGATATAAATACTGATCGTCACAAGGATTATAGGTCAGGAGTGCTCGAGTCAATGACTCACCTCGAGTCATGTTTTCTGATGACTTGAGTCATTAGAGGCGTACGACTCAACTCGGGAAACTCAGGTGCAATGACAAATCATTAATCTAATACGGTACTAACCGGTTGTTTTAATCTTCTGAGTATTGCTTGAAACAAGTGTTGTTAAACGTCGAAGTTCAGCAATGTTAGCTGGCTGGCTGTTTTTTCTTGCAGGATGATTGTCCTGAGCGTACTAAAATCAAAAAGAAAAAATTCGAGGGCTGGGAGAAAGTCAATTTCTCACCTTCCTTCCTCTCTCTCTCTCTCAACAAAATCTAGACTTGAGGGTGATTTAGAACAGCGTTTGCTGCTCTGGGAGCAAGTAAATTTCTCACCTTCCTCTTTCTCTCTCAACAAAATCTAGACTTAAGAAGATTTAGAACAATTAGAGCGCTTGCTACTCTGTGAGCAAATTTCTCCACCCTCTCTCTCTCACTCTTGTTATGTCCCCTACCTTCCCACCCCATGCTTCTGCACAAGTTTGATATTTTCTATCAGTTACCTGCTGTACACTCACTATCGAGGTACACAGCCTGCCTTTGAGATATCTGAACTGGGCTATATTATATATAAACGGTATTTTGCACACGTTGGATTGTAGAGCCTAGTGAACATCCGATGTCTCGGCAAGAAGACTTCAGTACCGGTACCCTAGTTGAAAAACGTCCTAAATCCAAACAACGAGACCAACCTCTCTTTCTTCATCTCTCTCGACAGTTTTTCTCAAAGCAGAATATTGAGGAAGGAATGGATTCGTTTCATCACTATAGCTATGCCTGAAAAGCACAGTAGAAACCAACTGATAAAGCTGCTGACAACGTCTACTTTGTAAAGAATATTCACCGCAGATTTTAACATCCAGACTTGGTTTATTGAGAATTATAACATTCACAAGCTTTCGGAACTCTGCTCTTGCTAATTGAAGTATTACCCTACTTATGTAAAAATATAGTGGAGCCGATGGTGGACGATCAATAGATATCGTAAAGAAGATTCACCACCGATGTAACGGCCAGCCAAATCTCAATAAACCAAGGCTGGTCGTTAAATTTGTGGTGAAATCTTTACGATATCTATTAATCTTCCGCCATCGGCTCCACTATATTTTTCCACTTGGGGAGGAATCTTCCAATCTTACAAACCTTTCATGATCTGAGTTTCTGCGTTCCTCCTTGACATTCACAGTCTCATGGACGTTATTCAAAACATCAGAGAAATCGGCTTCCAAAGCACAAATCTCCTTTAGCTGGAGAGAGAAATAATAATTCATTATTTATAATAAATATTAATAACTTGTCACAAGTCTGGAAAAATTCTGAGGGTTGCTAAATTGTGATCACTAAGAATTGGTGTGAATTAAGTAGAGGTTTAATCAATGATCAAAAGTTAATCTGAGATTTGATCATCGATTAAATTTAATCAGAGGTTTAATCAATGATCAAAAGGTAATCAGAGGTTTAATATATGATCAAAAGTTAATCTGAGATTTGATCAGCGAATAAATTTGATCAGAGGTTTAATCAAGGATCAAAATTTAATCAGAGATTTAATCAGTGTATAGAGTTGTCTGGAGATTAGAAGTTGATCATAGATTTGATTAGCAATTAGAGTTAAGTCGAGGATATAGTCAGATAAAAATCTATCAAATTCAATGCTGAGTTGAAGATTAACCACATATTTGTATTGTATAATTTAGTATGACTGTAGTCCACACCCTTTACAACTAACATATCAGAGGTACGAGTTGGCGTATTCCGAATTAAAATAGGTCAAAGAATAGACAATTTTTTTAAATCTATGAATGTCAGAACGAAGATTCACCTCAGATCTAATGTCCAGTCTTGGTTTAGTGAGAACTGTAACATTCTCAAGCGTTCAAAGCAACTTCAATGAGTTGGGATTGTACACTGGTTATGCTATCTTTCTTATGAGTTGTCCTACCTGTACTGTTATTAATTCTCTTTGCTTTAGATTTTCAATCAGTTGTGTTGTGTTTCTTTTTAAAATGTTCAAACCGAGAAGTGTGCGGGTACTGAAAATGTGTTAAAGTTGGATATCATTTCAGCTTTGTTAATTGTGGATTGTCCGCCATTGGCTCCAATTATCGTAAGATATATTACACACAGATACTACTGGTGTAAATGCAGGCGACGCAAGGAGGTTGGACTGTAAGACTCACGTTTCATCAACGTCTCCATCGTTCAATTCTTCCTCGAGCGTCAATCCAATATCTAAAAAAAAATCCATCAAATCATTTTGAGAATTCTTTAGAATTCATCTTTCTCACCATTTTCTTTGATCCTTCTAATATTTTCCCGAATTTTACACACTTGTTCTTCATAATCTTTCAACTCCATCCCAAAGCAAGCCAATATCCAAGTTTTTATTTATTAATCTGCTGTTTCGACAAAAATAATCATGAGCGAACACTTCAGTTTGAACATCTGCCTTCTTAATTGAAGGTCGGCCAATATGGAGCTATTTGCTCCAATCCTTCAAGAAGCTCTTTTGAAGAAATATAAAAAGTCTTTACGATATAAACTGATCATTCCGCCAATGGCTCCACTATTTTCTCATCTTACATAAGTAGGGTAGAACTTATATCAGCAGGAGTGGATCTGCAAAATCTTGTGAATGCTATAATTCTCAATATACCAAGGCCGGGAGTTTAATCTGTTGTGAATCCTCTTTGCAACATCCCAAATGGACACTCCACTGCATTTTCTACGTATTCTTTGACCGCTATCCGAATCATGATGAAATATTGAACGCATAAGCTGCCTACGAGAACACGATACATTCGTTGTAAGTCATTCCATGCCATCCGAAGCAAGTAAACAAAGTTGTAATGTAAGATAGTGTGCTCGACGGTGTTGACTCAGCAAATATTGAGTCAATGAGCAAAGTGCAATATCGTCATCGAGCTGGCTAGGAAGGTCACATTTAAGTGAAGTATGTACACAGTACCGATTGAGTCAATGTGTCAACAGCAGCCGTCATTTGTCATTTGCAGCGTCCCGTTATTACATTTGACTCGTCCTGATGAGAGGTATTCGATAAGAAACTGTACAAAATATCAATCTCCTCACATAATTATGAACAATTTGCAAATGCAAATAGCTTTGATACCCGGTCACATCCTGATCGAGCATGTGTGTGAGGCTTGTGGGGGGGTAGCTGACTTCGAAAACTGGTGAAATCTGTCCTGGTACACATCATGATGCTAATAAACGCCACTTCTAGTTGTGTTTCTGGGAATAGTTCAAATGTAAAAAACTTGAATAGTTGGTCACTTCCTTGTACAGCCTGCTCGTGTATGTGTGGGGCTTGGGGTGGCTGACTTTGAAAACTGGAGAAATCTGTCCTGGTACAGATCATGCATCAGTAGTCTGTTGGGATAGGAGGGAGACTGACTTTGTCATCAAGATCCATCAACGCCTCATTGACAGGCCATCATATTCAGAACATGCACGCTAACGCCTGTTTAAGAGCTCTACCCTATTCACTCTGAAAAATAAATTTTTCAATCAATATCTATATTTACATATATATGACAGAAAAACTAGATCGCTGCGAAATTACACAAAAATATTTTGGGTGCCGCGAATTGACGGACCAAGCGGACTTCAACAATTGTCAGAGAGTCACCTGAACTAAGTCAGGGCTCCGTTTTCTCATTCGAGATATTCACGAGGTCCGGTAGTCTGCTGAGTAGTTCGTTTGGTCCACTGGTTAGTATCACCTTAAATATTGGATACCGCACCACATCAAACACAACGACATCGGAGTGCATAAGAAAAACGGCCTGAAATCAACACGTGCTTAATTTCAGTAAAGGAACCAACCAGAGCTGGAAGCCAGCAAAGCCGATGATGAGACAAATCAAACTCGGCGTACAGAATTGCATACAACTTTTCATATTTCCAATCATCAATCACCATGGCGATCTCAAAGAGCATGAATAATGATTATTATAGAACAATACATATTTTTTATTCGATAATGAAATTTAAATGAGAAACATTTACACAAAAAAGGTAACAACACAAATATTCATTCGATTATCCAAATCATTACGTAGCACAAATTTCATGACTCAATTTCAAAGTACTGGTACCACCAGTTATAATCAATGTCTGCCTATAAAGGAGGGAGGTTCCAGACGGGTCAAAATCTATGCAGTTGTTCGTGCTGGATGCTTATCAACAGAATACGTCTCTCGTTTTGAAAATTTTTAACAACATACACCGTCGCAAAATCAACACTGCAGGGGGGGGGTCAATAGTTCAACTAGAACCTTTAATTGAATAATATATAATAATGATTAAAACTGCGAGGAGAACGATCCCGAGTATCGCACAGATAATCTTCTTCTTTCGGAGACTCGACTGAAAAGAGAAAAGCAAAGTGTCAATAGATGATAGGGATGGTAGATCAAATCATCTATGATTCAAATACAAATTTAATAGTTTTTCGAATCGAATCGTTCAATCACAGCGCGCCTCTGCGTCACTAAATGTTCTTCAATATTCTGTTTAATTTCAAAATGAGCCCAAAATTTTTAACCAATCGCGCATAATGTATTCTGAGAAGGGAAGCGGCTCATTTTCAAAGCAGAAAAGTGAAATTTTTTACCGCTTACTGAAACAGTAAAGCTTAAATATGTATCTACACATTTTTGGTATTAATGAAACAGGAAATGAAGACCGTCGTCAGTTGCCGCGCAACCAATTTTCAGATGATTTCGACGTCATAATATCGAAATATGGTATATACCGGTACGTCTGTTAACTTGTTACGTCAGGCTAAATAAGACGTGCCCGACCCGGCCTGTTCTCGTATTTTTTTGGAGGCGAAAGTAGAAACGAATCACGAATAATCGCTTTCACATTCCTGATTCAGGGTCTGTTTATCTGCCAACAAAAGAGTGTTGTCCAACACTAGGAGGCGGTATATACACAATTCAAAAAATCGCCCTCGAATTCTGAAAAGTTGATTAGGCATCGCATGATGGCATTAGGCGTAGCAAGATAACACTTCAAGGTCTCCTGTTTGAGTTTTGGGGTGCGAGTTTCTAAGTTTTCGGAGTTTGAGAAGAAAAGTAACTCACAGCTGATGTTCGTGCCTTTGCCAATTGTTGGTTCCCGCTTTCAACGTTTCCAGCTGCAGTTTCAACATTTGCTTCTATGCTGTCTGTTGAGAGATTATTAATATTATAGTGAAGCCGATGGAATAGATATCATAAAGAAGATTCGCCACAGATTTAACGTCCAGCCTTGGTTTATTGAGAATTATCACCCTACTTAAGTAAGAATACAGAGGAATCTATTGCGGATGATCAATAGATATCGTAAAGATGAATAACCACTCCTTGATCTAGTGAATGTTATCAATCTCAATAAACCAATACGTTAAATCGGCAGTGAATCTTCTTTATGATATCTATTTATCGTCATAGAGTCAATTTGAATGCTCGGTGCCACTGCAGTAAATAAATTAAAATGTTTGTGAAGGGACCAAACAGAAGACGTTAGTGACAGCACAATTACTCCATTTCAAATGCATTGATTATGAAACAATTACCATGCAAAACATGACAAACAGCTATCTATGCAGTATGGCAGGGTCACCCTATGATATTATCACGGAGACTGGCACTGGCTCTAACTAGTACCGGTACGGATGGTACGACCTGGGTTAGATTCATATTCGGCCGAAACGCACAAATTTGTTATCGAGCCCCAAATCCAAACTGATGACTTTACAACTACTTATTTGTAATGCATATGCATATGTAGTCAGAGGCGGAAACTTATGGAGTGGTAAGGTGGCGACACAACCCCATAGAAGGTCGTACCATTCGTACCGGTACTAGTTAGTGCCAGTCTCCGTGATAATATCATAGGGTGACCATGGATAACTGTTTGTCATGTTTTGCATGGTAATTGTTTCAAATCAATGCATTCTATGCAACCCTGTCGCCGCAAGATGCCGATTATGTCATCAATTTTATATACGGTACCGACGTTAAGCGTATAAGAAACTCGCTACCAACTCATTCATCTCTAGTGCCACCACGTGGTGAAGATGTCAGAGATTCATCGAATCACGTGACCTCGCCGCCACATGACATGTGCACTAACAAGGAAGATAGGTACCGGTATACAATGCTTCCCCGTCACTACGGGTATCACCAATTGGCGTGGCGTGGCGGGATAACGTACTTGAATTTCTCCCATGTGAGCTTTGGGAAGCGAGTGGGTCACTATTACGATCTGGCCTAGTGATGATAGATAGAGCTTGCCTGAGAAAAATTCTCGCACAGCACATTTATCATAAAATGATGATGTACCGGAATATACAAAGAGTTTTCATGCACAAGCATTGTGAAGGTCCGACTCGAACACAAACTGAATCAGTCAAAATTTGCTCCCAACGTCGAACACGAGCATTAAATTCATACCATTCCTACTAGCTAGTCAGCCTGGTATTTGTGAAGACTATGAACAAGCAAACACAAAACTAGGCATGCATGCTTTTTGAAGAAGGGAAAAGGATAAGCGAACATCAAAAGGTAGAAATCTCACCGTGTTCTCTGTCACACCAGCAAGTAGTCGCACCTAACATACACCTATCTTCAACTCATTTCTACACTGGTTACCGGAACTCTCTGGCATCTCAGAGCAGCAGGTAGCCAATAAATGCTTGTTTCCTAAAACAGACCTAGCCACAGATACCAATTAAGCTGAAAATCACTAAAAGCGTGATCTAAAAATGGTGACTGCAAGATCCTACTAACTTGAAAACATAATTCTATACCCTAGACCCCCATTCAACTTATAAACATCCAACGAGAAATCATTCGTGAATTAACATAAAGTCTTAACCGTTCGTGCTACCGACTGTGAAACTTATTATTGTTAGACAGGAAGTCATTGGTGACAGAACCTCATTGTTACCTCACACAGTCAACACAATTTAGACATTGTTCTTTCATAATAGCTTCTAAAATTAGCATCAACGTGCTGTACTTACAAACCAACGCCTTGACCTTAGTAACTCAAAATCTACTTGACAGGCTTACTGGTACCTTACGTACGACGACCTTAACAATTTCAGAGCTGTTACTATATTCGTAACGAAGGTACAACAGTAAAAAACATTCGCAAATAGTAACAATACTCTACTCTCGAACAGCCAGCCTACTTCATCTTACCCAGCAATGGCTCTAACAGTGTCTTTAATTTCCAACTAAGGCACAAATAACACCAGATTGCCCCTAGCTACATTTTTTTATTCAAATTTTATTCTGGCGCGTTTACTGATGAGAGGCGGACGAAAAGTCTTCTACACGTTAATATTGATAGGAATAAACTATTTCAAGAAATTCTGTACTACAAAGAATCTAAGGTACAGTAGTATTACAGGACCCTGCTATCACACCACAGCCCTTATTCACTGCTTGCAAATCAATCAAACATCCTTCGCTTCCTTGGTAAATCACAAGTTTCCTGTCCTATATAATTGTTACCTTTCTTACCAGAATTATTTCAAATCTCTCATTCTCAAGGTATGCAGCATAAAAACTCAAATCTTAACCTGCTGAAGGAGTGGAGCTCCGAAAGCTTGTGAATTATATTCCACTAACCTGGACTGGATGTTAAATCTGTGGTGACTTATTATATCTATTACTTTTTTGATCGTACGCCATCGGCTCCACTATTTTTCACAATCAAATCTAAAATACTCTGACCTGATCCTGCATGGTCACTAGATACACTGGCTTTCTACTGATAGAGTCTTAGACATGCACTCGAATCGAGCGCTCAGTACACCAATAAAAGATGTTTTCCCATCGATAACGTCGTAATGCTCAAAATAATTTGAATTAAATATTTTGTTGACATCTAAACCTTTCTATACACGAACGTTAACCCTCTACTCACCTATCAAATCTCCCTGCTCATGCACCATAGTTCCGAGGTCTTTAAATATCATGTTAACATCAACAATGTCCGCCTAAAGGCAATAACGGGTTAATCAGAGCTAGAAAGGTGTTACTCAAGCAAAAAGGGGATGGAATCCTACCATAGAACAAAAAAAGTTTTAGGATGAACTCATGCATGACAAACCAGTGAAGCATGACGATAGCAACAGATCAGACAAGGTCCAAATTTCAAATCTTGTCAGTACAACACAATTCAGTGAGTCAATCTGCAAAGGCCTTTCTTGTCGATATCTAGTAGGCCACTGTTGCTATGGTCATGCATGACTAACTCTGCCAAAAGCACATGCCACTCCATTTGATCTCAGTGATCTATTTCCTCACCGATCTTTTCGCCTTGCTCATGAACCATCTGGTTAAGGTCTTGGAAAATCTCATTGACGTCAATCATGTCTCTCTAATAATGAGGATTTAAGCAAAGATAACGTGACACGGTTGGTTATTGTCTCTCAACATGAAGGCAAGCCCCTGATAGATACTAGAGAGTGCGAGCCTGCTCCTGTAGTCGGCTATGCCAATTCGAATTCACAGCATTTTTAAACCCTACTAAGGTGTTACACGCAATGTCAATGCTCAGTGTGTATATCGATACTTCTGATTTTGTTGTTTTGGATGTACGATATGTTCAACCCTACTAAGGTAATTATATGCCAGGTCAATGCTGATGCATGTTGATAGCCCGTATCACTGCCACAACCAGAACCAATCTGCATTGATCTGATCCTGATGATCAAGCAGAGAGGGAACGAATACCTCGTGTCTACAAAGGTGTATAAGACGGCCCAATCTAGACAACTCCTTGTCCACTCCATCACAATGTATGTGATACAGTCTTGACTGCCAAGCAGAGCAGGAACAGACATCAATTTCAAAGTCATTGGTTTGGGAATCAAACTCAGGGCCTCACCAGAGAAAATGTGACACGAATCAGACTTACAACACCGATTTTTCACTTTCCAATATCAACTCACTTCTAATTGCTGTATGGCGGCTTGTCGCTCTTCGATCTCTTCCATTTCGGCTTGCGATATTTGAGCCTGTTCTTGCGTTTGCATTCTGGAATTTTGGAAGGAATACCTTCAATGAAATGAGGGAAGGATATGAATGGAAGTGCAGGGATGAAAGTTCAAAGTTGAAATCAAAGTTATTTTGATTCACATTTTTCAAGTTTTAATTGGTTGAATCATGCATATTACAGGAGTATTCTGAAATGAAAAATGGTGACAGCGGACGATCCAAATAGATATAGATAGAATAGGTTCCCGGTACCACAGATTTAACAATGTCTAATCGAGTTAATTCGAACATAATCAGTCACAAGCGTTCGGAGCTCCACTCCTTCATCACTTGATGAATGAATGAATGAATCATCCGTCCCTCTTCACTTGATGAAGGAACGGAATGGACGTTAAATCTGTGGTGGCTTATTCAATTTTTAACTGTTATTGAAAAAAAGAGATTCACCATGGATTTAATACTCAACCATTGTTCAGTAAGAAAAAAAATAACAACTCACCCTCCATTTATATCAACTAACGCTCCATCACCGGACGGATCCTGGCTTGTGCTCGAGGCACGAAGTCGAGCAAGTGTTTCTTTTTCTTTTGCGGCCGCTTCACGTTGGACAGTTTGAAATCTGTTCAAAACGTCGCTGAAGTCTCCGGTTAGTCTCTCGACTTGCGTTCGACGATGTCTCTGGAATAGGAAAGAAAGACTGATTTAAACAGGCCTAACACCTCCGAGGCTGAGCACAAATTTTGAGTGAATTTAAAAAAAATTGGGTACCATTGCTAAAAATACTGATACAAAAAATAGTGGAGTCGATGGTGGACAATCCAAATAGTTATAGAGATTTAGTAAGTCACCACAGATTTAACGTCCAGTCCTATTTATTGGAATATATAGAATTTTACGATGTTAAATCTGTGTTGACTGATAGCATATGTGGTGTAGTTTTGAAGGGTCAAAAGCCATTAAAGAAAGTGAATTGATAGGGAGCCAAAAGGCGCCATGAGTTGCTGACCTCTACAGAAAATGGACAGACAGAGCAGGGAGTCTTGTTTTTAAGCATCCCAGACAGTCAACCTCTGGTTGGGGATGGGCAGCTCGAATCGCAAGTGATTCGATTTGACCGCAAAATTTGAATCAGGCTTGCTACCACCACCTAGCGGACGTCAAAACTTTTAGGTAAAAACTCTTTTCTGCATCGCTCACTTCCTCATTCTCTCTCACACACTTCTTGCTCGGCCTAAAAATAGTGAGAACGCTAGATACCTGCTCGGAAGCTTGATAAGCAGGCGGTAGTTGTTTTATATTTTGTAGGAATCTTGTGGTGTCTTTCGCCAGTTGGTTCGTGTAATGTATTCGCTGGCTCCTGTCAAAAAAAAAATAGCAGTAAAATCGCAAACCAACAACACAATTCACCAATGAAGGCTTACAGTCTGTCTCTTAAGTCAGAGGAATCCGTCGCACTTCCAAGCTGATCAACCAATCGAGAAACATCGTTTGCTGAAATATAAAACAGTAGAAAAATCGAGCTTTAGCAAACCATGACGCGATCTGTAGGCCATACAGGTTAGAAGGGTCATCACCTCCTCTGCAATATCTCCTATTGGAAAGTTGTCTTTCAAGGAAGCTAGATCTCGACGAGAACAAGTGCATGCAAGACTTACGGCGCATTTCACATAGTTCGTACATATTTTATGCCCTATTTGATCGATAATGAGTAGACAGACTGTTCAAACCATGCCTTTTTGTTATTTCCATCGTCTCCCTGTACTCAGAATGCAGGAGCCGCGCACGCAACAATTAGTCTAAAATTCTTCGTGCGTTCACCGGCCATGAAATGCTGACTGATATTACGTACAACGAAGCCGAAGTAGCAATGATGAAACGAAATAGTTTACTTACAATTTTGTGAAATCTTTTGAATGTTTGAGCTAACAACTCTTGTTAATCGAGGAAAATCATTCTGCGGGACATCATTATGGTAGGAACTATGCTCACTACTCCCACCAAACCCATCCGGGGTAAGGTCGCCTTTCCCGTAAGACATTGTAGTTGTTACCTGGAAGTTTGTAAAATTCGAGTCAGGCTCTATCGGAAAGACAACAACAGAGTTTTACATAAACAGTAGCATCTCTCATAGTAGGTCTTATACGTTAATTAGTCCAAGACGAAGATAAGATAGAATATATGCAATTAAAAATGCTAAAAGAAAAGTCCAACTGTTTTTTTGGGTTCGGGAGTACCGAGTGGACGCAGTAATGTATGAACGGCCCCAGACAGGATAAATGTGGGGCAGTTATTGCTGAAAGAAAGACAAAAATACAAGTATGGACTACGGTACATAGCTCCACCCACACGCCTAGATTATCATATAAAGAAAGCGATTCAATACGTACGACCCTTGATCCTAAATGGGGGCAGTTGCCGTCGGAAGAATGACAAAAATACACGGGGCTAAATTATCAAATAAGGAAAAGCGATTCAATACGCCCGAATATAAGAATATGAAGGGGAAAAAGACAACAAATACTAATACTTACGAATAGATAACTTCTTTAGAGGGTCTTGTATAACTTGAAACTTCACACACTCAACAAACAAACCCAAGAATACTCCAAAAGGGCAGAAACTGGCGAGCGTCGGACGATTTCTGGCGAGTAGGGCGAATCAATATCTCAATGTTTTCGAAACATGACGTCATACGTCACGTGAATCACTGATGATTTTCGTAAGTGTATGAGATTTCATTTGTCAAAAAAACCCGTGACCGTTACCATGACATTTTTTAAATTATTGCAATATAATGACGATAACTAAAACGAAAGAAGTTGCGGCTTCAAGAAATTTGAATAGGTATTTTAACGGGTGCACTAAAGCGTAGAATTTTTAGGCTTGAAAATCTGTGGTTTTGCAAGGACTTTTTCACGGAAGCAATGTGCGTGGTTTCCGCGTTGCGCAATGCGCGCACCAAACTCATTAGCGCTCCTGTACTGTGGTAGTCTAGCAAAAACTATCCAATCATAAGGTCGCTTGAAAATGCCTCACCAGGCCCTATAGCTCATGATCTCTTTCTTAGAGACTGTGCGATGTCAAGCACACACGAAGGACGCAGCATCAAAATTCCGACTCGTAACATGACTTGCACAAACGAAACCGCCCAAAGTGGCATAAACTTCAAAATTTTTGTGCTCTCAAATGTAATGCGATAAATTAAAAAGTGCGAGTGCGAAATTGAACTGCCAGGATTACCGCAAGATTCAATGCCTTGGGGCTAGTGCTTGTGTAGACCAATGATATTAATTTTAATGAACAAAGTTGAATGTTTGTCTGTGAGCAGCGATATTTATTCATGCTGTTCCCTAGAAGCACCACACAACAACATCCAGCTAATATCACAGATAAAAGAGAGAGAGAGAGAGAAAATTCTGACACGTATCAACTGCCAATAAAAACAATAATAATCGTGACAGGTTGACTCATATGCACGTCAAATTTGTTACAAGAAAAAGCATTCACTAAAGAACGTGAATAATTGTTGCGATGAAAAATATCAAAATCTCTAGCCATCAACACTGAGATAGAACAGGAACAGCATATTGGAAAAAACGGGCGGATTTAATTATAAACACAGTTCTATTTGCGGTATTACGGTAATGAAATTGTCTGCGATATGGTTCGCTTAATAAATACTCATAGCGTAGATGCCAAAATTACAATAAATATTGCCTAATTTCAACCAATGACATCCACTTCTATCGTTTGGGATGGTGAGGTGGGGGTTGTTCAAATGACTGGACATAACCTGCACACCTTCCGGTTGGTAATTGACATTCCGTCACTGATTGGTCAATGGCTAATTTTGCACAGCAGTAACTCAAACTAACACTGTTTGTTCTTGTTAAAAGAAGGTATGAAATGAATTCGTCAGATAGAAGTCAAGCGTGAACAAAATATGATATTAGAAGATTTCTTATTCGTGAGGAATTTGATGACGTGACTTGAACGGATCGTTTATCTCTTTATCAACCTTGTAAGCAGAACCATCTTCAGGATTCACGTTTTCTTCGTTTGGCTGAAAAATATGAAAAAAATCAAGCCGAGAGCTAACGATCCAAATACTATTCGATGGAATAAGCCACCACAGATTGAAGTATTGAAAATCCAGTCTAGTTTATTGGAATTTTAAATCCTATTACTACAATAGGGTGAAAGTTTCTGAATTTTTAATTTTTTTTAATTTTATGTTTACCTCCATGTTTACAGCCATTTCTTTATCCTTCGCGAGTTGTGAGGCGAGTCGACTTCGTTTCTTCGGCTTGTGCATAGATTTCTGCCTTCTCATTTCAGCCTGAAGCAGTTTGAACTCTAATTCTTCTTTCGTTAACGGAGGTTTGTCTTGGTGTAGTCGCTCGAGTCTCGCAGGTGGTCGCAGTGGAGTTAAAGGTTCGAGAGTTCCAGGGGTTCGACTGTCAACCTCAAATGCAGCACCTCCGCTCACAACCTTGGGGCCTGAACGATAAGACAGGGCATCACTTACCTGTGAAATGCTTAATTGGCTTTATCTCAGTAGGCTTTGTTCGAATACCAGCTGCGTCCAATTAAAGTTTTCACGTCTTTGTTAAGGGCTAGTGTTATGGGCTGCCGACTTTCTGGGTTCTAACTCACAGGCTAGACAAGGTGACACATTCCTCCTGAGTGTGTCAACATTGCGATTGCAGTGTACCATTTTTAATATTTTGGTAATAAATATAATAAGTCACCACAGATTTAACGTCCAGTCCAGTTTATTGGTATATAATACACAAACTTTCGGAGCTCTGCTCCTTCATCAGGTAAGACATCGAGACTTGGAACAGGCCTGACCACCCTACCAAGAAGATGGCTTAAAGGTTTTGAGATACATTTAGGCCTAGGCCTACCTGAAATCAGTCCTTGTGATTCCAGCTCATCCAAGATAGCTCGTGACTTCATTCGTTCACGTGCGACTTTACCGCTTGAAAATTTATGGCCGACAAGCGACAAAGCTGAAAACAGAAAACAGCTTCAAAGTCTCTTGAGAAGATACCAAACGTGGGTCACAAGGGTTTATAGGATGGAAAAATAAAAGAAACACTGTTTTAGATGGCAGTTCCGTACTTGGTGTGTCAGGTCGTTTGTCTTCTTCAACTTCTATGATGAGATGTGGATCAGATTCCTCTGTAATCACACCGTCAGTAAGTCCAGCACCGTCCTGCAATAGCAATATTGGAAATCGGGTGATATTACACACTGAAAAATCACTGGTGCACAGTCAAAATCTTGTCTAAATTGCCCATGAAGTCCAGCAGTGTTGCCAACGTCTTTACGTTCTTTTAGTGTTATTACCCTTACCATTCCATCAATCCCTGAATCTCTGCTTTTTGCTGACGTTGATTTTACGTGAAGAGCAATTTCTGAATTCACAGCATGACCACCAGTTCCTTTAACTTTAATTTTTCTGACTTTTCCACTGGCAGGTTTCTTTAGAAACACAATACAATTCACAAAATGTGAATGGTAAAAAGCATAAGCTAGCTTCAACTTACAACAACTCCATTTTCGACTGTTATTGGCTGTATGGCGTCTTTTGAAGATGAACAGCCCATGACCGATGTATGATTAAAAAATATATCTGTAAGAACAGACCTAACATTAGCATCAAAACGTCTCATGTCATATGACTTTTGTACGTGGGTGTCCGGACCTTCGCATTTTAGGCACTGCGACGCTTACTCGGGCTTTGGAGCAGAGCACGATGCATAGTCTTACATTGCAAATATCTATTCTTACCTTCTTAAAACGAAGACGGATGAAATGAAAACGCACTGAACGAACGCAGGAAGCAGTAAATGACCGCCGAAAATCTCAAAGCAGGAAGTGAGCATGAAGCTCACCATAAACAAAACGCCGCGTACTGTCGTTGCTATGGTAACAACGATGTCAAGTGGCAGGCAAATAACGCACGCATCAATGGTTTAGGTATGTTTATTTGATCAGGCTGGTTTCGTATTGACAAAATATTATTGAATAAATCTTCGACCATAGAATGTAATGCTTGGACTATTAAGCCCATTAATTAATATTTGTACTTCTGTACTTGACAATACCCGCGACACTAGCTTGAAGTAGGGCTTGTATCCTGGTAGCTCATAAACAGTTTAGACTCGGTGAAGAAATGAACTCACGCTTAAGCGAAGCATTAATAATATCTGGTGCAAATGAAAATAACTGGGGGCCTCATTGCAGAAAGCGCAAGCATATGTATTTTAACCACCGAAGAATTGACAACTAACAAGAACTAATCAATCAATCAATCAATGAGTTCGCGACTTGATAAACAAACATAGGGAGGTTAAATTAACAGCCGATTCCGTAGTGTAGTGGTTATCACGTTCGCCTAACACGCGAAAGGTCCCCGGTTCGAGCCCGGGCGGAATCATCGCTTTTTATCAACTACTCGGATTTCATGACATCGCCACTGCGAGTCTTGGCATAGGCTGGGCAGCTTATCGGGTCTTCAAGAAAGATCGGTCCCTGCAAACGCGACGCGGGTCCTAAAATTTGCGGCAGTTCATGAATTAACCTCTCAAAGAAAGGCTAGTCTACCTCTAAATATGATCCCTGGATCGCTTTGCTGCAGCTCAAGTCGTTTTTTCTCTTGTGTTGGCCAATTTGCTAATGAACGACTGAATCAATCTGTCTGTCGTGGTTTTCTCCTCTAACAACTATCCGAGTTATAAATCCTAGCAATCTGACCTGAATGACCAAGTTTTTCGGGAGTTTGCCCTTCATTTGAAAGCTACCTGTAGCTAGCTGTATTTTATTGACAAAAAGAAATATTTAAAAACAGCAAAAACGAATGTTCTGTTACAAAGATTACAAGTGCAAAACTACGACTGATGAAGGATGAAAAGGTAATGCCTGCGCAGTCAGTTTCACACCCCGCTTTTGATTTCAGACTTTGGATGGAGAGATAAATACAGTAAGTAGGTGGTAGGCATAGGTGGCAGCAGCTGTAGATCGACCGATATAGGTTTTTTCAAGGACCTTTCACATTACTGATGGCCGATATCGATAAATCATGAATATCGTCCGCGATTATCTGCTGATTATTGAGGCCAATATCCAATTTCGACTTCCTCACCGATAATCGCGAAAACACAGATTTCGGCCTCGTTATTCAGTCAGAGTGATAATTAATCAGTCGATCCCTACTTTTGATTAAGGATTTCGGAGGGAGGATACCTTACTACATAGGTAGGTGCATGGTCTATGAAATTCGTGGTAGGAAGAGGTGTCAAGACGCTCTAAATTACTATAGTAGGGTATTTCTTTTCTTAATAGACCAGTATTCTTAGGCATAGGATACTCCGGGTGTCTGTGTATGTGTGACATTGCTGTGCATGCCACGTTTTCGATTTGAATATTGACGTCCCATGTCTGTCACACTTATCAGTCTTCATCAGGTGAAGGAGCTGATTTCCGAAAGCTTGTGTATTATATTCCAATAAACTGGACTGGACGTTAAATCTGTGGTGAGTTTTTATATTTATTACTATTTGAATCGTCCGCCATCGGCTCCACTATTTTACTTATCAGTAGGCCTACGAAATGAGGGTGTTTGAAGTCATACAGTTGTCGAACTGGTGGTCGGAATACTTCCAATAAAAATTGTGCTTTGTCCTGGAGGGACTTGATTTGGCAGAAGAATGGATGTAGAGGTTTGACTGCAAAAAAGATGGATCAATCCATAGACGATACAACATTGGCACAGTGTTTCCCACAAACAGCGTTCCCCATGAGCACAGTGTTCCCAAGGGAGTACGTGGTTACCCCGTGAGCAGTGTTCCCAAGGGAGCACGTGGTTCCACGTCAGCAGTGTTCCCCATGAGCGTAGTGTTCCCAAGAAAGCACGTGGTTCCCCACGAGCAGTGTTCTCCATGAGAACGTGGTTCCCCGCGAAAAGTGTTCCCCATGAGCAGTGATCCTCCTGAGCAATGTTCCCCATGAGCACAGTGTTCCCAAGGGAGCAGGTGGTTCCCCGGGAGCAGTGTTCCCAAGAAGCACGTGGTTCCCCACGAGCAGTGTTTCCCACGAGAACGTGGTTCCCCGCAAAAAGTGTTCCCCATGAGCAGTGATCCTCTTAAGCAGTGTTCCCCATTAGCACAGTGTTCCCAAGAAAGAACGTGGTTCCCCACGATCAGTGTTTCCCATGAGAACGTGGTTCCCCATGAGCAGTGTTCCCAAGAAAGCACGTGGTTCCCAATGAGCAGTGTTTCCCATGAGAACGTGGTTCCCAGCGAAGTGTTCCCCATGACCAGTGATCCTTTTAAGCAGTGTTCCCAAGGGAGCACGTGGTTCCCCGAGAGCAGTTTTCCCATAAGCACGTGGTTCCCCTCGAACACATGGTTCCCGCAAGGATACTTTTCCCTGTGAGCAGTCTTCCCTACGAGCACACTGTTCCCGATGAAAATTATGGATATTATCCACAAATCTCAGTATACCTACCTCTCTTGTCTCATGACTTCCGTGACTATTTCCACGGTTGATTGTTGCGTCGTTTGAAGTTCCGCAAATAATGCATTGTTATTCTCGAATTGAGCTTTCTGCCACGCCTGAATGAGTTCATGATGATGGGTCAAGGTTCATTTTTAGTGGTATCAAGGTTTTATTAATATATTGCTATAAATTTGGTAGGACGCTATAACATGCGTGACACTCTATATGTATTGTACTTGGTCATACGACGTCGGCTGCCTGGGCACTTCGCAAAAGCGGTAGTCGACGATGTCGCTTACGCTACTCGAATATGGATATAACTTAATCTTTGTTGACACTCTTTATAACTAGGGCTGCGCACTCGAATCTGTGGGATATCCACTGATACATGTGAGCATGCCAGACGCATTACCGTGTTGGAACACCCACAGTGGCCTGGGCACTCGAATCTGAATACTTCGAATCGAAAAACAAGATATTCGGACCGAATCGAATAACAATTCGTTCTCTTTTCGAATACTACAACAACTTGAGAAAGCTCTATACTCATTTCAACGTGGACGTAGCCAGGAGATGTTTATCTTGAAGTAGGCCTACTCTTGTTCTCTGGTGTAACAGTTTTGAATTGGACTTTTTCGCATTTAGCTATTACCCAGACAGCACGCCGTGAAGTCGCAAACATGACTTCACATTTGGCTAGTTTCGTCTCTTCATGTCCTTGACCGTTGATAATATATTTTCAATCATATTTTATCGAATTACGTTAATAACTAGGTCAGTCGCGTCGATTCGGTGTTCGATTTGATTGAAATCATTCGATTCGATGTTTTGTCCTATCCAGCCGTATTTAGAACTAACGAAGAGTTACTATTAGGTCAAGATATTTGAAAATACACAGAAATCAAAATCTACTCACACGTTCACAACATTCTTTCCATTTACAGCAAAGAAAGACAGGAGCAGCGAGAAGCAAGATAGGTGCAATAGTGAGAATGAGAAGGCAAAACGCGGCAGATAATCCGATAACCTGGAGAACAAAGTATTCTATTGACTTATGCAAGGATAGGAACAGGCCAGAATTTACCCCCAATCGATGACGAAAAACTTGCGCCCTCGTGTGTCCGAGGTAATTTTTACATGGGCCTTTGTCATAATGTCGCAACATGAAATCATTCTGTTTGAAAAAAATTACAATGTAGAAAGACATTGAATGATAATTTCGGAATTCCTCTCTTGCAAATATAAGTATTACCCTACTGAAGTAAACAAACATCTATGTCTACCTATGAGTATATAAAAGGGTAAATCCTTTTCCGAGGACCACAGGCATCATAAACACAGTAGTTCAACGAAATTGACTGAACATTTACGAAACAGTGTAACACAAAATTGACATAATAAATGGGGCAGTACGCCATGCAAGGAAATCGACAGTGCGTCTAAGTCACTCCCCCCTTGTTGATATCTGTCCCTGAGAGGTGGGATCAAGGAAAAGGATGACTAGTGTCTATAAACGTTTAGAAAGGGTGTTGGTTAGTTATCTCCTCCCCCCCACTGAGGGGTCTCAGTGTCCATAAGTAAGGTGGGGTCGGGTCAGTGGGTTTCACTTAAACCGAAAATTCGTCCGAACAGTCTCTGGGGTCGGCATGAGCAATGCCGCGAGTACGTATAGTGAAGCTAATGGCGGACGATCAATAGATATCGTAAAGATGATTCACCACAGGTTTAATGTCCAGCCTTGGTTTATTGAGAATTATAACACTAGAGCACTGCTCATAATCTGTGGTGAATCTTCTATTGATCTTCCGCCAACGGCTTCAGTATATTTTTCAAGACATGGATTGAAGCCTTGACTCACATCAAGCAGTTTGAGACAGTGCCAACAGAAGACATGGTTACAGTTTTTGCAAATCATTTGTCCACAACCTCGATCTTTCTCAATCAGAATGTTACAGACTGGGCATCGTTTAATGAGGGCGTCAGTTCGATTGCTTGCCATCCTGAAAACAGGCTTAATATTAGAGAGAGAGAGAGAGAGAGAGAGAGAGAAAGAGACACTGGCTAGGTATTCAGTCCTGCAAGACACAGACAAATACATTAGAGAGAGAGAGAGAAAGTGAGCATGTTCACTACTAGACATATAACCTTACAAGATGCACAAAAATCAAATATGGACAAAAATGAACAGAGTCCTTTCCTTTCCTGGACACAGTATATTTGTCACTACTAAGCAGATATTCTTGCAAGAGAGAAAGAGAGAGAGAAACAATAACTTACAGCGCTCCAATCTTTGATCGTATCTCGTTGTTTCCAGTTTGAAACTCTTGCTCCTGGCATTTGTGTTTGTATGACCACTAAAATAATCTCGTGAATGGTAATTATATAAATAGACTGGGATTACTATTTGTCGAATCGTCCTTCATCGGCTCCACTATATTTCATAATATGAGTAAGCGAATTGGTGAAAACATAATCACAAAGATGTGTAAACTTACATTGGATTTGCAAATATGGCAGAAGGTATTTGTGCACTGAAAAACAAATTATAACATTTAAGGTGGATTGAATTGAATTATTGCATTGATAATTCGTGCCCCAAAACTCCACAGATAGACAAGTTTAAGAAAACCTACCTTTGGACAGTAAACTTTCAACGGGATGACCGGTAACTTTTTACCAAGATTTTTCATTCTCTTTAACATTGAATGTGACTTAGCCTCCGGTACAACACATATGTTTGAGCAGTCGGGAGTTGGGCAGAATGTTCGAAGAGGGTTGACAGCGACTTCTGCAAATGCATAGAAATATCTTTAATATTGAATTGATGTGCTCCTCCCGTGTGAATCGTTGCTGTTTTTGGGGGGTTAGGGGAAATATCCATGTCAGGTTGGTTTTGGAAAGGCCTGAAATCAGTGATTGAAGAAAAACTTTTACCCTGTTCATGCCGTAGTTGAAGATAACGTTCTAACGTAGCTCCGTGTATCAAATGACTGATCTGCAAAGGAAAGGAAAATGGGATTTCTGGAAAATTTATATTATGTTGTTATATTTTCAAGATCGGCCGATGGGTATTGGGCTATGACGTAAAGTCAATATCCTCCAAAATGGCCAGGTCGATAATCTGAGATAGCAAAAATTCTCTTACCTCATCAAGCTGCAGGCGACCTTGCACGACACATTCAGCATCAGGACATGAGATATTCAGAGCCACTCCATCATCAACCAACAATCTGACGTAGGTTGTCATGCACTATGAAACAATACAAGTTACCAAAACCTGATTGATGTACATCAATAGATTCAGACAGACAGGCATTTATTCTCACGGAATTGAGTTTTCAATAGCGGCAGAAATACAGCGATGGCTGCCACTAAACGGTAGACAAAGTGGATTGCGGAACGAGCTGACCTTGCGATCTCCAATACTGCATGGTGACCTTATAGATATTCGGAGAACCAAATTTTGCAGGGAGGTTACTAAAGGTCAATGAAAGTTTGTGACCTTGCAATGTGATGATATGATAAAATATCCTTTGTGCTTGAATAGCGCAAATATCATAGAGGTGGACGTCTCATCATATACATCACGCCTCCGTGCATGCATCAGGCCCCGACAGGGGCAATAGACCTACATCCTACATGGTCGACCAAGGAGACTGCAAAATTTGTTGGAAGAGTCACCCGGACATAGTCAGGACTCCCTTCAACTCTTTAGGAGGAGCAGGAATTGGAAAAAGTAATCTCACATCTGTACAGAAAAAGCATCCACATGATTGTAGGAAGAATTTCTTGCCCACCGGGATTTCATCCAAACACAATTTGCAAGGGTTGGAACTTTCTGAAATTAAAAGAAATTTTGTAAGCCAGAAAGACCGGTATATATTTGATTGACACGTGCGGGATATGAACTCGTGATGTACATAGAGGATAGTCATAGTAGATAGTGTTGTCGCTGACGACCTATCATTACACCATGAAGCAGATCACGAGTGACTTGCGGAGATTGTCTTACTAAAATGCAGACTGGTTTTGTGACAAAAAAATGTTTTACCCTTACCTTCGATAGGCATTAATTTTGTAGACTCTCCATCAACATCAATCTCAACAACAGAATGATATTCAGACATTCTGCATACCGTCTTGATTTTATCAATAACTCCAAGGAATATAGTTTCCTATGTTCGGATTCATTCAACTATTTACATCTTGAATTATTCTCTGGAACATAAAATTTGATTTCAACGGAATACAACTAGAATGTTGCAAAAGGTAATGCAGTTTTCAGCTGGTATAATTTATTGATAACTTGAAGTACTTTTTGTGTGTCTCTCGTCAGAAGTCAACACAATACCTATACAATACAACTATATGGCCGGAGCTGTGCTGTGCGTGTGCATATACCCAGCAGGTACCCTATTGTGGGTATCTGAATTCAAATACGTGGATATACCCACAGTCCACAGGTATCGCAGCTCCTACGGCTTTGCAGGAATCACAATATTAACCAGAGATTTAGCGAGCTCCGAAAGCTAGTGACTGTTTTAATTCTCAATAAACTAAGGCTGGACGCTAAATCTGTGGTGATCTTCTTTACAATATCTATATTGATCGTCCGCCATCGGCTCCACTAACTCTTCAATATTAACCAGGAACCAGGTATCACCTTTCTGAACGTACGGTCAATTTCAATAATTATTATATATATGCGACTGCTTAATTGCCTCTGGTTAACTAATTTACCTATAGCGATACCGGTACCTTTAAATACGCTGCATACCTTACCTATGACGCAGTGGGAAACTTAAATGCATAGTACATTGTGCAAATGCGTAATAGTATCAGGCTATCAGGTCATACCAAGTTTGGTAAATCATGGCCTTCTCACTTCTGTCATTGCTATAATAATGTTCTTCCCCTAAGACTTTGTACAATCGACATTGCTAAAAATCCAGTGAGTCATTCCTTAGGTCAAGTCATGACATGATAAGAAATACTCAAGTAACTCGCGAGAGCATTGGACTTTTGAAGCTGTGCTTAAATAAATTTACAAAAGAGCCTCCGCTATCGAGCTAATCAAATCATTCCGGTTTGTTTATTTCCAGACAACACAACTCCGGTAATTAGTGTTTTTCATGACACCAAATAACTCTTGTGTCTACGGTAAGCATATAATTTTTCTGTTTATAAATTATTGATATTAATGTTTCCCATGACACTACATTCCTAAAGTACACCGGGTGAACACCAAACTCTACTGTTTACATGTATCAGATAATGTTCCTCATGATACTGAATTGGTCTCGTTCTAGATAAAAACACTAGTTTTTTCTGTTTATTACTAAACGATTTGGTAGTGTTCCCTATGGTACTAAACTACGCGAAACATTTGATTTCCTTGTTTATAATTTAACAGCCTAGTGTTCCCATGCAACAAAATTTCTGAAGTGTCTTGAGTGAGCATTTCATTTCACTGCTTGTAAATTGCGATGCCAAATGACGGTAGAACAAATCCTAACCGCTAGGTTATGCTAGAGAACCGAATTTTGTTTGTTTTGGGAAGTTTTCCGACAAGAACGTGAGGATTTTGCTAAATTTATAATTTTTGCTTTAGGAAAATGTCCAAATATTAAAGGATTATGATATGTCCATCTCATAACGATTGCTGGGTGGCTGTAATCCTTGCACGCTTCAATGAGGTGAGACCATTCACAAACAAATTAGGTTATTTCCCTGACTTCCAAGAAATAATCCAGAGAAGTTCGAGGGAGGAGCGGAGGTGTTGGAAGTTGCGAAATTTTAAGAGTTAATGCCGATTGAATACAATGTAGAAGTTCTCTATTGAGAAAGTCACTCAAGCCTCTGTGATCGTCCAGCAATAACCATCATTAAGGAAAGGTACCCGTGTTAAGTAAACAGCCAAACAATGCCATCATATGAGAATCAATATTCAGGCTCTCGCAGGACAAGCCAGCACGGATAGAGTTATACAGTATCGTGGTGGGATTGTGAGGCTAGGAAACTGTGCAGGGAATGGGAATTGGAATTAGAATTTATGCCATTTCACTGTGCCGGAAAACCTTAATTTTCTACGCCGTTTTTATGTGATTAAGCCATGCATTGGCACTTTGTTTTCATTATCTCTGACAGAGGTTATACTATAAGAGTCTGTATGGGTGTACCTTCCTTGCGTTCCATGAATGAATTGAATTAATTTTTTAAAATTATTACTTTTCAGTCATTTTGAAGATCTTAATCTATTGTTATGACAAAGCCATTGACAGAAGTTATAATTACCGATGAACAATTATCCACAGAAGCAGTAATTGAGCGTATAAGTGATGCAAAATGCGGCGCAATCTCACTATTTATCGGTACAACAAGAAACCACCACGAAGGCAAACAAGTCATCAAGTTAGAGTACGAATGTTACGTTCCTATGGCAGAAAAAACAATTAAAGATATATGTGATGAGATACGAACTAAATGGCCACAAATTCATCATATAGTAGTACATCATAGGTTAGGACACGTTCCAGTTAAGAACGCAAGTGTTGTAATCGGGATTTCTTCTCCGCATAGAGAAGACTCTTTAGCTGCAACAGAGTTTGCGATAAGCACACTGAAAGCAAAAGTTCCGATTTGGAAAAAAGAGATATACTCTGACGGATCAGGAGACTGGAAAGAGAACAAGGAATGCCAATGGAAAAAAGACTCTGGCGAATAAAGCCGTTAGATCAGTGGCTCTCAACATTTTGTGCATGGAAGTGTTTGTCTGCATTTCATGACCGGTGAGCGCGTGAGATATTTTATCGACTAAATGTTGCGCGCGGAGCTCCCGTATATGAAGAGCACAGTGAAACGCTAGAAATGACAACAAATGCATGGTCTGAACAATCTGTCTAACCATTGCGGATCACATAGGAACTGAGTAGGTGAAATGTGCGCAAATCTCTTCGGACGGCAATTCTTGCGCGCACAAGTTTTCGTTAAGATCTGCCATAAAATGCAATCTGGTCTTATACCGTCACCACGAACCACCAGTTGAGAGCCACTGGGCTAGATAGAGCGTCTTACGCTAAACTCAAGTTGTATGATGAATTTATCGGAATATTTGCCTAATTATGAATCGTCACCTTCCCTTCGTCACTAGGGGCCGCTTTAAAGTTCTCATCTGACCTATTGTGATGTGTAGTTCCAAATCTATTGTTTTTTTTTACATAATAATTGAATAAATACTTGGCTCCCCCTGGTGACGAAACCTCATTTCAATCATTGCTAGAATGCGACCTAGTGGGATTTATCATACTACGTTCATAAATAATCTTGACGACTTTGTCTGTAAAAGTTGGCGGTTCGAATCATGACTGCTTCATTCAATGTTGCTCATTATCGAAATCTTTCTTTTGGTCCTTTGGTCCGTCTGTGGTCAGGTTTCATCAACACACTCCATAAAACGACGCTTATATTATATAGATTTGTTCAGAAACGTCTACATTGGCTATGGATAATATTTGACTCTCGTTGTCGCAGATTAGGTGCATTAGAACTGCAGTTCTACATATTTTCAGTCGTTAAAGAGTTTTCGTCACTGTCCAATATGCATAGCATAAATCCTTTGTATTTAAGCTGATGAAGGAGCGGAGCATATCCAGCCTGAACAAAGAAGCACCGTACGAGGCGTATTGTATCGAAGTCAGGCGTCCCTCCATGCTACTGACGGTGTATTGAGGAAGCTATGGATCCCATTTTTAATATTTACCCCAGGGAAAGAACCCCAAACCTACAGAAAGTAACTCGCTGAATATATTGACGGTCTTATTCTATGCAATCTACTGTTGCCAGGGATCCTCTAATCCATGTCAGACTGAAAATTTATTTGTGTTGAAATCTATGTTTCATCGTTTTGTACCCTTTCTGTGTCTGTATGTGTCATATTTTTGGTCAAAATTTGTCTTAGGACTATGTGTGTGTCTATCTTTGATTTGATCAAATTATGATTTTTGTCAAAAATTCACAAAATATTTTAGAAAAATATGAAATTTTAGCATAAATTAAAAGAGTGGATGAAATTTTCAAGCCGTTTACAATGAATATGGGGAATTGTAATAGAAATTTATATCTGTACTCATGAAGATAATAAAGGTGATCACAACAGATTAAACTTCATCCAAGTTTTTGCGTTGGATTCTTCTCAATTTGCTCAAGTTGGAGACTGGCTGCGACTGAAGACGCGCCATTGGGCTCAAAAAAGTGGACAGAAAAAGTGAAAATCTACAAGGAAGTGATTCAACGAATTCGGACAAAAATTCCATGCAAAATACAGAGATATTTGATGATGGTGAAATGGAAGTTTCCACAAAAGAGTTGGACTTTGAAAAAAAACAGTCACAAGAAAATGAAATTTTCGATGCTAATAACGAAAAATTAAAAATTTCCAAAAATTATTCAAATTTTATGACTGAAACTGCTCAGAAGACAATAATTCCACAAAATTTGGATTCTCATAATGAAGAAACTGTGCCCGACAATGATTTTGCACGAGCAGTATCCGGGGTTGTTTTAAAACCTACAAAAAAGTCACAGAGTTCCAATGCCAGACAAAGTTCTAGCAAATTTTTATTCGGACCTCGAAAAGAGTTCAATAATCCTAACAGTTCACAAAAAACCAAGTATCCTCAACCAGAAAAAGTTGATAAAATCGACCAGGATCCGAGATCATTATACCCGATGGATTTCATTCTAAAATTACGGAGCGGTAAAAGTCGTCACCAACGCGGCTACTTAGAAAAAGTCCAGCCCATACCGTTGGACACCCCAAAACCAGAGAACCATACACGTTTTGTTTGTGTTTCTGATACTCACAACGAACATAACGGAATAGAATTACCGGACGGAGACGTGTTACTTCACTGTGGAGACTTTACTCTCGCAGGAAGATTGCACGAAGTCGATAAATTCAACGAATGGTTAGGAGAAATTCCTTACAAACATAAAATTGTGATCGCTGGAAATCACGAGCTTTCCTTCGATCCAAAGCTCATGAAAGAAGTCAAAAATGCAAAAGAAAAAAAGTCTTTTTCACGTTGGTCTTCGTATTTGAATCCAATTTTAGAAACAGACTGGCAATCTATTACGTCACGGTTGACCAATTGTACTTATTTGGAAGATAGTGAAGTCACAATTAATGGAATCAGAATTTGGGGGTCACCGTGGCAACCAGAGTTTGGAAATTGGGGGTTCAATGTACCCAGAGGTAGAGAAATTTTGGAAAAATGGAACAAAATACCAGGTGGGTGATGACTGCTGAGTGGTTGTTACTGAATTTGTGGTGAAGTCGCGCACAGTGTTCCCCATGAGCACTTGGTTCCCACCGAGAATGTAGTTTCCCTTCCCTTGAGCACAGTTTTTCCAGCGAGCACTTGGCTCCCCACAAGCCGTTTTCCAGTGACCACGTGGTTCCCTAGCGAGCACGTGATTCCCCATGAGCAGTGCCGATAAATTCAGTGTTACCCGTGAGCACTATGTCCGCATGAGCTCAGTAAAACCACCGGGTGAAAAAAAACTATGTTCACGAAGTTTTTGACGTCACGAGTTGGAACACCCTCCTTTTTCGAAGCCGGCTGGCTTAAAATAGCTTTGTCATCATTCGTAGGTGATGGGATTGATATTTTGATGACTCATGGACCTCCAATTGGTCACGGCGATAAAGTTCTGAGCGGTGAAAGTGTTGGATGCGTGGACCTTCTGAATTCAGTGCAGCTTCGAATTCAACCCAAATATCACCTTTTTGGGCATATTCACGAAGCGTACGGCGTAACCACTGACAGCTTCACGACGTACATCAACTGTTCGTCTGTGAACTATAACTACAGACCCGTGCATAAGCCTATCATATTTGATTTGCCGAATAAAGATTAAGGATATATCACTCTATGCACTAGCACTCCACACTGTTCTTCTTCATAATCTTTGTATATCATGTAGTTCATAGAATAAGTCACCAGAGATTATCTTCCAGTCCAGTTTATTGGATTATAATTCACAAGCTTTCGGAGAGCTTTACCCTGCTATAGTAATATATGTATAATAAGTCACCACGGATTTAACGTTCAATCCAGTTTATTATAAGCCTTCTGAGTGTAACCCTACTATGGTAATTCACCACATATTTAACGTCCAGTCCAGAGTCCACTTTATTGGAATATAATTCACAAGCTTTCGGAATTCCACACCGTCAGCCGCTTCAGGTGAAGATGGATGTTTCCAATGCGCTGGACTAGGTGTTAAATTCTGTCTGTCGCTGTTTCAAACGTCCACCACTGACTTCACTATTATTCGTAATATGTAGGCCCTATTATTCTGTGGAAATATATGCATCCAATCCAGAATTCCATGCACGTAAGGTCTAGTAAGGTGGCTTGAATTAATTTTTCGAGGTGTGGGTTGCGGAGGCCTGGAAAATGTCTCGTGCTGCATCTCGAGAGTCTACTATCAGCGATGAGATCACGGCGAAGAAGTTGCGTCATTATCGTCGTCGCTACTACGATTTCATACCCATAAGGAGCCTTAAACTATTTTTTTCGTCGGTATCTGACCATGAAGCCGTGAGTATCGGGCCAGAATGAATAAAAGACGTGCTTTTTAGAATATTTGGATGGGGCTACCATCAAGTCGTTCATCCTCTACCGCGAGATGACGCTCTTGTTGTTTCGGCCTGGCTTTCTGGATGGGGAATACCCTGATGTGAAAACGGTCCCAATGTCAGTGTTTGGTAGAAGCCGGTAGCCTTCCATTACAGTCAATCCGCTGAGTAAAAAAATCCGAAACAGAACATGGACCTGCTTGGATCAATTCTTGGAAACATGGAAGCACCACCGTCGATCTCAAGCGAGCAAAAAAAAAAAGAAAAACGTAAGTTTTAGCTGCTAACTTCTGCCGTTCCAGAAGCATTATGACAATAAGTTGCGAAGTGCTAACTGCTGTAGACAATTGCAGACGGCGGCAGATCCATGATATCCTACACGGGTAGTATTGAGGAGTTGGCTTCCGCTTAGGCCTTACCTTTCAGCATCCAAGGTGAGGCTGTGGATAACATACCCAGGAGCCAGATATCTTCTTTGCAGGTGCCTCAAGTTGTTCATTTCTCTCGTAGAGGAGAGAGAAAAGTTGGAAAAACTTCAAGAAGAGGAAAGAAAACAAAAAGCAAAGTTTAGAAAAAGTATCGAATCTCGAATCTCAAAATTTGTCAACGACTCCGAAAAGACGCGCTACCAATTCGAAGCGATGGAGAAAGTACAAAGAACTATTGTGTAAGTGTATAGTTGGCTCAGTAGCTCAACGTACCACCTGCTACATGGAAAGTTTGGTCGTTTTCGCCGAAATCTTAAGAGTGCACAACACACTATTTAGATGCGAGACGTCACATGATAGATTTTGATGTTATCTTGTGCTTGTGAAATGCCATTTACCCCGGTTTTGGAACGGGATGCTCTCCTCTGGGCAATCATGTACTATCTTCATTGACATAGTACATATAGTTTTAATTCCCAATAAACCAGGGCCGGATTTTCTTCAAGACATCCATTGATCGTCCGCCATTGGCTTCACTATATTCATCGTTATCACTTTTAACCATCACTCGGTTTGTTCTATTGCAGGCACGACGTAGCAGACATTGCTGGGTTGATAACTCACGCTTTTGGCAAAGAGGAGTCTGGAAGGTAAGTCTGTGTCGTGGTGACATTACCAGTCTGACAATGTATCAGAGTTCTTCTTTCGTTTGGCATTTTTTGGGGCGAATTCTTCAGACTAGACGTCACTGCAGCCATTGTTTGTTGGTCTCAACCAGGTTATACAGTCCAGTCACTCCATTGGGTGGCTGAAACATTGCACTTGAATGGATGACATGGTCTGCGATTCGGTCCTCCACACCACACTCGCATGTCACTGAAACAGCGATACTTTCCAGATATATCATGATTTTCAAGAAAGAGTTCCCGCCGCCAGAAGAAGAAATAGCTGCAATAAAGAGAGGCGAAGAATGGGATCCAGAAAAAGAGAGAGAGAAAAAGGTAATTGACGCCGCTATATATTTGAGGATTTGAGGATAGGGTGGCTTCAATGGCCTATCGGCACCTTAGATGCTTCCTTGTCATTCTCATGCGAGTCTATGTGAATGCAGCAAAAAGAATGAAGAACGTAATAACTCTCGTATGTATCTTGGTTGAGCCTACAATCCTGCCAAGTTTCACGGCCAAGAATGATTTGTAGGGTTGGGTGTGCATATTGTGTGAGTCTGTGTTCCCCATGAGCACAGTGTTCCCAGCGAGGATAGTTTTCCCCGAGAGCAGGGTTTCCTATAAGCACACTGTTCCCCACAAGCAGTGTAACCGAAGAGCACGTGGTTCTCGCAAGGATACTTTTCCCTGTGAGCAGTGTTCCCGATGAAAATTATGGACATTGTCCACAAATCTCAGTATACCAACCTCCTGGGGAACAGTGCAAAAATGAAGGGCAAAAATAAACTATATGCTTCATAATCGTTATCTCTGTGGCGATGGCAACAGTAACTCTTGGTTGAGCCTACAATCCTGCCAAGTTTCACGGCCAAGCATGATTTGTAGATGTACCTTGGATGTGCATATTGTGTGAGTCTGTGTAAATGCAACAAAAAGAATAAACTACTTCACAATAGTTATCCTAGCGGTAACTCTTAACACTCTCATTCAGCCCCAACCATCGAGCCCCGCCAAATCTCAACTGCCGACAGAAACAGTAGAGCCATCGAGCAATTATCGCGACAAATACAAACACATCATCGGGACGTCGTCAGCAAAAGACGCAGCGAGAAAAACAGAAGCGAATGAATTGTTTGGAATGGGTAAGCCGATTGACTCCGTATTTTTGACCAGACATGACCTTTAACCTGCGATTTTTTTTCGTTTCAGTGCCAAGCCGGAATAAGAGAGATGTTCGATCGATAGAACAGACGATGAACGAAATCCGAGAGAAAAAGCGACAAAAAACCGGCGAAAAAGAAACTTAATTTACATTTTTTTGTTATTTAATGACATTTTATTTTGTACCCGATTAGAGAATCAAATTCGATTATGACGTCGGTCGTACAAGTTGTTGGCATGGCAACAAAAGTCAAATGTGCGCGCGATATAGTAAGCAATGGGGTCAAAACCGTCTGTTGCTGTGTCGGAGATGTGCACGGGCCGTATGAGACAATCGGCTCAGTAAATGAAGCTGGGCGTTGAATCTGTGGCGAGATCGGCTCCACTATATTCTTACATAAGTAGGGTGATACAGATATTACCAAAAGCAGACTTCAGAAAGCTTGTGGATGTTTTAATTCTAGGCTGAACGAATCTTCTTTGTGATATCTATTAATCGGCTCCAGCGAGAGTGGAGCTTCGAATGCTTGTGAATCTTATAAATCTCAATAAACCAAGGCAGGACGTCAAATCTGTGGTGAACTTCTTTACGATATCTATCGATCATCCGCCATCGGCTCCACAATATTTTTCAATACAAATTTATTCGCAATTATAGAGTACATAGTATATTGCACAAATGCATTATTGGTTAACGGTTGGAAGGAAGAAAAATACTGCGTGATACTAGAGATTAGAGATTGTCGAATACACTGAAAATCGATCGGCCTCCATTTTGAGGTGCCAAAAGAGCTAGAGGGTGTCCAGAAAATACTGAGAGGGAAGGAAAGAATTTCACTGAACAGCCATGATCATGGCACCTTTGGTACGACGTACAAGTCGTCGTTTTACGTAAGAAGAGTTACTTCGTGGTACAGTACTTGAATATACTAAGCAGCACAACATTCATGGCAACAAAATTTATTTCATCGAAGACTTTTCGTCCACCTCTCATCAGGATTAACGGCGGAATGAAAGGGGAAATAGCAGAGCATGAAAGTTGAATGTTTGATAATTGTGACGTCACATAAGAAATGTAAACAATCAAGTAACTTTAGTTAATCCTGATGAGAGGTGGACGAAAAGTCTTTGATTAAATAAATTAAGTAGCCATGAATGTTTTACGTAAGAATTATATGAAGAAACGGGTCGAACTTCTAACTAGAGTAGTTATATTGATGCAGGTAGTTGCTGGGGGTGGGCAAATCGAAACAAATATTCAGATTCAAGAAAGAGAGAATCAAGAAGGCAATTATGAATCGGGGATCTATAGCACCACCTAGTGTTTGACTATTTTCAGTGCTCAAAATCAAAAAATTGATTGCATGACTCTCGACTGTAGAGTTTGTGATTTGATTTGCCCCTCCCTAGTTGTACCATTCAGTTTTAAAACGAAATTCAGTGCTGATGTGCTGAGTCGTGAGAAAATTCCATGCAGTGACAAAAGTGGGCTTGGGATATTACACATTTTGATGTTTTCAAGTAGCATTGCCTGCCAGCGATATGAGCTCGGAGCAGGAATTGGGACAGAGTCTGGGGCTTGCAGCTAAAGTAGCATCGAAACCTTGCATTCTCGAGCAGTTTCAGGGCTATGAGCTCAGAGATGTTGTCGGCTGACTTTGGAGGTGGGACAGGCGATACCAGTGACTCTAGAGCTGAGTATGGGAACGAACAAGTTTCAGAGCAGGAGCTGGACCAGGGAATGCCTATGTCTTTGGATTACGAGCATAAGGTATCCGAGGATATGCCACAATGGCAAAGAATATCAGTATGGAAGTCGGAGTTGAAATACTGTAAGGTTCTGGAACTTCTGAAGCCTGCCGTAGGAGTAGGAATAAAATCTTGCATTCTCCAAAGCCCTTATCCATCAAGTCAAATAAATCGTAGTATATTGAAGAAGTGCTTGTGGGAGTATTGGTGACCTTACCGAGAAAATTACAATTTCGTCCAGCCTGGGATTGTGCTGTCCAGAGTATTCATGCGTCTGAGGATGAAGGTGTTGTGAGCGAAACCATTGATGGACGACGTTTCTTTGCTTCAACGATTTCTTCGATGTAATCATGAGTCAAATCGTGACGCGTTATCACTCCTACGATCTGAAAATCACAGTTGTCACGGTTACGGTGTCATGGGTCATGTTTCAGCGAGTCGATACTTTCAGATAACAATTTGCTTAATTGAAACCAACCTCTCCGCCACTGTTGATGACTGGCAAGTGTCGCAACCCCATCGTCCGAAATAAATTGAAAACTTGCGACAACTGTGTCGACGGATATACAACGTACGGATTCTTGTTCATGTATGGCGTGACATCCTAGAGCAGAATAAAGATTGAAGAGTGTAGTGGAACCGGACGATCAAAGGACTGGGGAAAATGGTATGGGTGCTGTAAGCTGCAATCTCAATTCTACCCTACTAACGTACACCATACAATTTAGCGGGCCTTACCCCCAGCTAGAATTCAATAAATCCGTGATCGGACAGACATACAGATAGCAGGGACAACAACAACATATTATATTCCGGCATAGACCAGGTGACGAAGGAGACCGCAAGGCTTTACAATTGGTCTCGACCTGGTGGAGGTAACAAAGTAAAACATTTGCGTGAGAAACACAAAATTAACGAGCGAAAATTACCGTTGCCACGTAGTAAGCTGTGCATGATCGATTTGACCTAAGACCCTAAGTAATTGTACGTGATCATTGCAAAGAAAAGTACGAACCAGAACTTTCTGTAAGTCGATATCTCCCAAATTAATATCGTGGATGTCCAGGAAACGCGGATAATCTTCCTGCAATGCTTTTGACTCTACGACTGGTTGCTTCACATTCTATGAAAATACATTAAACAAATTTGACGGGGTAGGGTACACTATCACACCCCTCTCCAAATAACCGATAAATTTCAAGGCCACGTATGGATAATGAGAACACATGCTAAGATTTCTACCCCGCCTGAACTGTTCATAAGAATTCGCATCCACACCGCATGAAGTGGACTCAATGGTGGATGATCAATAGATATTGTATAGAAGTTGCTGGATATTAAATCTGTGGTGAATCTTCTTTACGATTTATTTTAACAAAGTCAATCACTCACAATTTCATTTTCATCATATCCGACACCGAGCTTCAGAAGTGTTGTCAACGTCGATCGTAACATAATTCCGTGAAAAACGAGAGGAGAGAGATTGTCTTGAAGGTTGATTTCACTCATATTCTCAATTGCTGCAGAGCTGAAAATGAGATAATCGTTGAATTCTGATCACCAGAGGATAAAGCAGGAAGCCGATTCCCAACCAACTCCAAAACCTATAAAATTGGTATCCGTTCCTTTCTGCTTGGCAGTCAGCATCAGGGGAGGCAGTGAAAGTAATCTGGGCTATAAACAAGAAGTATCAACACGCGTATGAAGCCTGACCTGTTTACTCTAGTAGGGCTGAAAATAACAACAACAGCTTGACATTGTCGAGTGAGGGGACGCCTCGGTACTGTAGCGAGTACCGGGAGGTCACCTGATTAGATCCTGGTGCTATTTTCAAAAGAAGGGATTCTTACTTGATCGATCCGAGAGAGGCCGTGTCAAGAAACTGCATGCTTGAGTCGACATTGACTCGAACAAGTTCTGTCGTCGACGAGCCGAGAGTAAATGCTCTTCTACGATCTATCGACATTCTGCTGAGATGGCTTGATTTCTGAAAATAAAGAATCAATCACGATTCAGGAATATCTTGAAAGGGATTTTCTAACCCTCCTGTCTACCCGAGTCTGGGAAGCATTAAAGCGTACCTGATATTTTAAATTCGCCGTAACAATACTATCGCTTTCTGATCTGTCCCTTGACTTTGAAGACGAATTTTTTAATGGAGGTGTTCCATCAGGTTGTTTCACCGTAACAACAGGGAATGCATTGTGGGCGGTCGTTCGAAGCAAATTTACCAGAGAACGAAGACGAGTGTGGGGGTAGATGTATTTCAACCTCGTTTGCATAATGTCACTCGCTTGCAGTCTGAAAGATTATAAAGTTTTATTGAAAAATATAATGGAGCCGATGGCAGACGATCAATAGATATCATAAAGAAGATTCACCACAGACTTTAACGTCCAGCCTTGGTTTATTGAGAATTATAACATGTACAAGCTTTCGCAAATCCGTTCTTGCTAATTAAAATATTACCCTACTAAAGTAAGTGGAGTCGATGACGGACGATCAGTAGATATCGTGAAGAAGATGAACCACAGGTTTAACGACCAGTCGTCCAGCCTTGGTTTAGGAATCTATGCAAAGGGTAGGTAACATTAGGAAGGACACCAAAGCAACGTTGTACGTTCGAATGGTACGGATTCAATCCATTATACTGAAAACGATGACCTTCGTATTCCAAAATTGCAAATTTTTCGAAAAAAAACCAGCACTCACATCGTAGCACCGTGCGGAGGATCCCATTCGAGTAGCGGAATACTTTTTAGAAAAATATGAATATCATAGATCCCATGATTGAAAATATCTCCCGCCCATTTGGCAACCTGCAAAACACAACCGGGGTATTATTAGCTAAGAGGCTGGGGCTGCACAAGGGTGCAAAATGCTGATGTTGTTCGACAACGTACCATGAGTGTAACCATGATAGGAAGAGCGTACGAAATTTCATTGGTGCACTCGATCAAAATTACGGTCAAACTAATCGTCATACGGACGACGCCACCAAGGAAAGCGGCAGCTCCAATCAATGAATACGTTCCAAGGTAGATGTTCGACATTCCAAATACTCTGTAAAAGATACACAGCTGTATGTATATATATATATATTATATAGCACTAGTGTCGCTGATGTATGAAAGTTCTCAAGAACATTTTTTCAAAGGCCTCCAAATATCTCGAAGTATATAAAGGCCTATAAAATATATCCCGAAATTTATGATTTATACATAATTTTATATAAATATCAAATTTGGAAGTGGAGGTGAAGAATTATTGATAACTTGAATTCTTGAGGAGTCAGGTTTCCGATAAATTTGGTTCACGTTGGTTAAAACTGCGGCTATTATTTATTGACATCATCATCTGCCATTATCAACTATCAAGAATCAACTGTGGCTTAGAAGAAAAATTGGGGTTGGCGTCTCGGTTCTTACCTTTTCAATAAAGCAGCGCAGAACCTGCCGTACGAAGCCCCACAAAGTATGCACGGCACGAACAGTCCACTCGGTACAGACGCCCCGTACGTCCAACAGGAAAGAAAGAAAAATAAGACGAAAAATAGACCGAGTGCTTTGTGAGTGAAAGCCTCTGAAAGAATATCAGGCTGGTCAGACATTTGTACTTTTGCAGAAGGCCTCTATTATTAAGCGCAATGCCGTCGTATATAAGGCGGCACCGTCTATGTAGTAGAGATGGGTACGGTACTTAGAATTGAATGAGAATATGGCGCCACCTAGTGTTTGACAACCTTTTCGTTTATGATATCATTTCAAGTTCCCTATACTACACTGGTAGCAATGATTTGAAAACAAAAAAATTGATATTAAGGCGGCACCGTCTATGTAGTAGAGATGGGTACGGTACTTAGAATTGAAATTTTTCAGAAATTTTTCAATTTCAAAATAGGGGGTATATGTTGTCACCTAGTGTTTGACAACATTTTCGGTAATGATATCATTTTAAGTTCCCTATACTACACTAGTAGCAATGATTTGAATACTGAAAAGTGAATATTTGGCCACATTAGCGAGCGTGTTGTATGTAGAGGAAAGAAAATCAATGCGAGAAACTATTACTATTACACAAATAAAACGGCTGGCAAGGAGGATATGAACCATATCCGGCTACTAACACTACCCATTGATAAAGCGAGATAAATTTACTTCAACTGATATTAGTTTGAATAACAACACCGTGGGTGGCTCGACTACCTCGGGAGGGAGAGAGTTCCATATGTGAACGACCCTGACAGTGAAGGAGTATTTCCGGCAGTCATGACATCACCGTGGGTGACTGGACTACCTCGAGAGGGAGAAAGTTCCATATGTGAACTACCCTGACACTCGGGAGGGAGAGAGTTCCATATGTGAACTACCCTGACACTCGGGAGGGAGAGAGTTCCATATGCGAACCACCCTGACAGTAAAAGAGTATTTCCAGCAATCATGATTGGTGTTAGCGTAAGAAATGTGGTACTTACCAGGATTATGAAATAATTGTTTGATTGCGGTCTCCTGCGTGTTGAACACGAGTGTCGCCATGTCGTTGTACGTTCCGTTCGGACATTCAAATTGCTGGACTTCTGATAAACTTGGATTGAAATCAGATGAATTCGTTACCTAAAAATTTTAAAAGTTAAAGTGGGTGCCAAAATATACAAAAAAATGATGGCTTTGGGTTAGTAGCGTAAATCGTTGATGTAATATGATATTCAAGATGAAATTACTTCGACTCTTTGTTGGTTTGTTGAAGATTTTATGCATGGAATGTAGCCTCATTAGATGTAATAACAAATTTGGAAAAATCGTTATAATTGAAGATAGACCACCAGTAATTACTCAATAACCTCATAAATTGCAATTTTCCAAAATTTTTTCGCAAAATGTTTTGGTCGTAGCATCAAAAAATAAACCTCGATTTCGAAGACGGCGGTTAGACGACGATTTCCTGATTAAACAGATGACGCAGGTGACTGGTGAAAGACACACTTAAAATCTCTGAGAGGCTTGGCCTCCCTTTGTGTGCTGCGAACGCAGGACATTTTGAGAGAGATAGAGTTGTACTCACCGGGCTCTTACAAGTGCCAACAACCATCGGAGCAAAATAAGCGCACAAAGCAGTAACTGTTCCAATCAACACGACTTCAGCCATCCTGATACAAAATATATTCTTACTTAAGTAGGGTAATACTTATATTAGCAAGAGCGGAGCTCCGAAAGCTTGCGAATGTTACAATTCTCAATAAACCAAGGCTGGACATTAAATCTGCGATGAATTTTCTTTACGATATCTGTTGATTTTCTGCCATCGTATCTAAGGCTCCACTAAATTGAGGCTCTACAAGTCGCCACTCTAACCAGGACGAAATTTTCCCAAATTATCATACTTTGCAGCTTTTCCTTTCCTCGATAGAGTTCGTAAACGAAAGAGAGTGAGTCTCGTGTTGATTGCGTTGAAGACAGCACCGAGCAATCCACCGAGAAAGCCCATCAATATGAAGATAAATAAATCCCAAATATTCCAAAGATGGCACGATTTGTCTTCCGTTGGACACTGAACAGCAGACACACATTATGGAGAGGGTTAGTTACTGTTGTTGTTTTGAACCCTACTAAGGTCATATACACCAATGCGTTAAGGAACGCGTGTCAATACTTCCGGCTTATAGCAAATGGCAGCCCAGCATCGTTGTCTTGAATTTATGACGTTTTCAACCCCACCAAAATAATATATGTCAGATCAATGCTTCGATGATTCTGGTTTACTATCACAACCACAACTCTCCGATATTGACTGCCAAGTAGAGAAGGAACAGTTTGACTCGGTCGAGAATCGATCCCGGATCCCAATCCCGATGAGATAAAACAGCTACCTGAAAGTCTCCGAACGTCAGGACACCTGATTGTGCAAAACTTCCCCACTCATTTTGCCGGACTCCCGATAAGAAAAAATTCAAAGTGAATGAAGAAGCCATCGTGCAAAACAACTAAAATGTAGACAGATTTCAGTATTAGAAACTGAGCAGCTTTAGCTGAGCCCAGATCAATGTCATCATTTTTTGGGTGGGATCATTGAATTGAATACTCAGAATCGAAGACAATTTCGAATAAGGCTCTATAGCCCCACCTATGGTGATTTTTTGTTTAAATTGGTCCACGACAATTCACAGGTGTTGTATGCTTTAGCGGTTTGGAAGCAGAAGCGATGCATGTCAGAAAACTCCAAATCATATCTATTTAACAGCACCCAAAACTAACGAACCGTTTTCCAAGTCAAGGACTGGTTCCAAAATGAACTTCCTTCTTCTAAACTGAAGAGAACGCCACCAATCGGAGCACCAAACGCAGCAGCCACTCCAGCAGCGGCCCCTGCCGACACGAAGTCACGTTTGTCTCTGTAACAGGAGATCATGATATTTGACAATTCAAAGCTAATTAGCAACGCATAGCTGTCTGGCAATCTAATTTTTGAGTAAAAATACAAGTAGTCATGTATTCACAATTCCATAGAGCTGCGAAAGCTGGTGAATTATATTCCAATAAACAAGGCTTGACGTTAAATCTGTGGTGACCTATTATATCTATTACTGTAGTAGGGTAATGTTTTGGAAGCTGGGGAACTGTATTCCAATAAATTGGACTTCATATTAAATCTGTGGTGACTTATTCATCTATTACTATAGCAGGGTTATGATCCAAAAGCTTGCGAATTATATTCCAATAAACTGGACTGGACATTGGATCTGTGATGACTTATTCTATCCATTACAATTCGGATCGTTCGGCATCGGCTCCACTATTTTTCATCGTAAAGAGAAAGGAAAAAGTCAAACATTTACTTGTCAGACCGGAAATACGGAACATCAAACTTCAATTTTTTAAACGTTAGACTTTGAAATTGAGGGATTCCGGCCCCAATCACCCCCCCGCTGTGTATCATCGGTCCTTCTTTACCAACAAGAAGTCCTGGAATTAAGAGAAAGAAAGAAACGATAACTTTCAAATACCGAGGTTTTAAACAAACTGAAAACGCACCTCCAGAAACACTGAACAAAACACCGACAGCTTTTGAAACCAATGTCTTGAAACGAACAACATTACGAACTTTGACCCCGTTCAAATAACATTTAATTTCTGGAATTCCAGAGCCAGCGGCCAAAGGCTGAAAAACAAAATACAAAATTTGTTGCTTCAACTTGCAGAGTTGAATAGCTCAATCGCAGAGTGAACACAGGTGACACTGAATGAATGACTTTACCGTGGGCACAGTGTTCCCCGTGAGCACATGGTTCCTTGTAAGCACAGTGTTCTCCATGAGCACAGCATTTCCCATGAGCATATGGTTCCATGTAAGAACAGTGTTCCCCATGAGCATATGGTTCCATGTAAGTAGAGTGTTCCCCATGAGCATGTGGTTCCTTGTAAGCACAGTGTTCCCCATGAGCAGTGTTACCATGAACATATGGTTCCATGTAAAAACAGTGTTCCCCATAAGCAGTGTTTCCCACAAGCATGTGGTTTCATGTAAGTACAGTGTTCCCCATGAGCAGTGTTCCCATGAGCATATGGTTCCATGTAAGAACAGTGTTCCCCATGAGCACGTGATTCCACGTGGTTCCTTGTAAGTACAGTGTTCCCCATGAGCAGTGTTTCCCACTAGCACATAGTTCCATGTAAGCACAGTGTTCCCCATGACCACATGGTTCCTTGAAGTACAGTGTTCCCAATGAGCAGTGTTTCCCACAAGCACGTAATTATATAAGCGCAATGTTCTCTGCGAGCAAGGTGTTCCCCATGAGCTCAGCAAAACCACCGGCTAGTGAATGTTATTATTTTCAAGAAAGCAATCAGGATGTTAAATCTGCGGAGGAATCTTCTTTCCAATATAGCAAACAGCATGGACTCAACACTCGAAGTATCGAAACAATATTACGAGAATATGAATAACAATGGAGGAAATATTATCGGCTATTAAATGACACATATCAGAAATTACTTAACCAACAAGTTGACTAGTCAGCGATACAGAAACTTGTTTCGAAAAACAAAGGCAACAGGCCGGTTCATCAAGATGTCTACATGAGAAAAATAGGCCAGCAGGCAGCAGTAGATTTGCGATTAATGCAGTGTTAATGCAGTCACATTACCATTATTAGCCTTCTACCTATCTCAAAACCAAACCACTCAATACTCTATAGCAGGGTTCGGCAACCTTTTCAGTTTCGCGGGCCGCATCAGTCTAATCGATGAGTCCGCGGGCCGCGCATGTCGGCGATTGTTAAAAGTTGACAATAAAGGAATCCCCTCAACCGTGCAACGTCGGCTTGGTCGTTATTGGCCCGCCATTTAGTAAACCGTGTTAGCGAATGGTCTGCCGACGACGACTACGCCAATTGTATCTTCGACATGACGTGTAATAATAACTTGAGTTAGAAATCACGGGGGGCACATTACAAGGCTTCGTGGGCCACATGGTTGCCGACCCCTGCTCTATAGAGTTAAATCGACTCACCTCTCCAAAAACTACAAAAGCTGCGGCGAGTGCAACGAAAGAAACATTAAAAGCGAGGAGAATTAAGAAAGAAACTGTTGTGCAGCTTGCATCGTCACAGCCGAGTAAATCTGAAACGAAAGAATGAAAATGTCTTTTGGAAACTTTCTCCGCAGCCACGGCTTGATGACATAATCTAGATTCTTCAGACCGGTCACTTCATTGAATGGTTTGGTCTGTGGTTTGCTTAGTCCTAAACAACAGCGGGTCCAAAACATTTTTGAGCTCGACCAAAATGTTGAGTTAAATGAAAACCTCAATATTGTACTGTCAATGTCATGAAATGATTTATTACAAACCATTCAGTGATTCAGTGCGATTGATGGAACTGACATTTCTCCTTCATAGTATCTGCAATGCATTGCTCTATTTGTTTTGAGACCTTGGAATCATCTTGCCGCGACCAATTTTTCAACCCTTCAAGACCCATGTTTGGGTCGCCTATACTTTGGGGACCGCTGCTCTACAAGATACTCGCACGCCGCACTGGGCGCGAGACAAAATTTGTGGAGCATCACGGTTCTGAGTCAATTGAGACGCACCCAGACCAAACCTGACAGAAAAATGTCGTGAAACTAACGTAGGCTTTTACTAACCAGCTCTCAGTCAGCACCATCACACAACGCAAAACAGTCTTCTCCTAAGAGAGGAGTACCACAGACACGGACTACGACATCATGTTATCATGATCAGGCGTAATCGGTGGAAATCAGGAAATACGCGAACGCAAATTACACCACAAAAACTATGTAGATTAATCCATTGAAAAAGATACTTACATGAATTAACTTTATCAAGCTTCAGTTGGCTCAGAAGTCTTACAAAATAATCGATGAAAAAGGCAACCTGGTTAAATAATCAATCCATCAATCTATGAGATAGATATTTGGATCAAGCTATTAAAATTGGTATCTGTTCCATCCTCTGCTTGACAGTACGGGGCATGCTGAGGGATGAGGTTGTAATAGTAGTCTGGGCAATAACCAGGAATCAGGAAGTATTGACTCGAAAGCTTTGACTTGGTCTATATTACTTTAGTAGGGTAATACACTATAAGTCCAGAAACGACAATAACCTTTAGGTTTAGAAACTGTGACTTTAAATATGACTAGATGCATTTTGGAATGGAAAATGTATACTTCTTTCGGGCTATAAATCGAAAGTATCGACACAGTGTACTTTTCGTACGGCGTTTGCATTTACTTTTGCAGCACAAATCCCACAATCGTAGCAGAATTGCGGCAATATGGATGGACAATTCAACATATTGCGAACGTGAAATGAGGAAAATACTTCTTCTTAGCCATAAATCGAAAGTGTCAGCACGCGTTGCATACCAAGTGTTGACCAGACGTATAGCAACCTTAATGTCAGGTATCGGTGGAACTTTTTTAAAATATTAGCCTATATTGGTGTCAGCTTTGAAAATGTGATATCACTCTCGTGCAAGAAAAATGGTGGAGCCGATGGCGGACGATTCAAATAATAATAAATATAATAAGTCACGACAGATTTAACGTCCAGTCCAGTTTATTGGAATTTAATACACAATTCCAATAAACTGGACTGAACGTTAAATCTGTGGTGACTTATAATATCTATTACTATAGTAGGGTCATGTTTGTGTGGTGGTGGTGTGGGGACTTATTATATTAATGCCGTGTAAAAATTGGTTTCCGTTGTCGGCAACCTTTAGCTGTCAGTACAAGGGGAATGTGGATTTTTGTGGTTATGACTATGAAGGATCAAATTCATTCAACAAACTTACTAATCCGGTAGAAACTCCGATAAAAAATATCACGATCCAACTGAGAAGCTCTTTCTTGCTTCCAAGCCATTTTCCGTGAGTCTGTACTTCTCTCTTATGTTGTTGACGATATGGCTCATTGAAACACTGGTCGTAGTCTAAGCTCTGAAGAGAAAAGAGAGAGGTTGCAAACAGTTGACTCGCAAAACTTTGATCTGGAAATTGTGGTGGATGTCCTGGGTTACTGGAGATGGGGAGGCTAATTGAAACACTGGTCGTAGTCTAAGCTCTGAAGAGAAAAGAGAGAGATTGCAGACAGTTGACTCGCAAAACTTTGATCTGGCGTGTGTGGAGAGTGTCCCGGGTAGAGGGGTGTCTTGGGGAGAGGGGGACTAATTGAAACATTGCGGTGTGTGGAGGGTGTCCCAGAGAGAGAGGGGGGCTAATTGAAGCATTGAAAAAAAGAGAGATTGATCTCATGATTCAGGAGGCAGAAAAGGATATTTGATACAGACTCATACCGGTGAACGAGGGGGTGCCAACGAGGCCGTCAAAGTCAGGTGCCAACCCCCTCCGCTCTATCCTCAATGCACTGGCCGTCTAGCGAGAAAGATACGGATATGTACCATTTTTCAACACCTACGGCCTTCAGCATGATGCTTTCTCGGGACTTGTGGGAGTAAAGGGGACTTCGATTTTAAACCCAGGGCCAAACCAACCAACCATGAAATAACAACAGGTGAAAGGTCAAGCTCGCCTCATAAACCTCAAAGGGAAGCTGACGTTAAACCTATGGCCAAATCACCCAACCATTTACACACACAAAGGTTAAAGTTCACCTCATAATCTTTGACAAATTTCCTCTCTTCTTCATTTTCGACAAGACAATTCTGATCTTCGGCCTCGTCACCTTCCGAGAGACAACGTGCCCGACAACAGTTATCCATACTTAGTTACAATCTAATATCTACCGAGATCTAAAACAGAACAGAACAAAAATCATGATTGATGAGACCAAAAGGGAGAAAACTTGGAAGCCGTTGGCAGACGATCCAAAGAGTAGATATAGTAAGTCACCACAGACTTATATAATTCACAAGCTTTCAGATGTCAGAGTCTGATGAAGAATTGTATTCCAATAAACTGGACTGGATATTGAATTTGTGGTGACTTATTATATTTATTACTATAGTAGGGTAGATCACCGAAAGCTTGTTAGTTATATTCTAATAAACTGGACTGGACATATTTCGCAAATCGAAATTGTTGCATACCAAGAATCAATACGCGAGTAACGTACCCGCGCGATTATCGTAAGATCATAAGAGGTATGCCTAATTTAGCGATAATCGGTATCGGACGTCAGCTCTGAAAAATCTTCAGATTTCGGTCTCAACAATCGGCGAGACACTGATGGAGTCTGATACTCGTGATTTTTCGATAAGAAAAACAATGCAGTTGGTTAACAGCACCTAGTCACAAAAACGGCGTGTGACTTTCACATTTTTACTGGAGAAATAACACTCTTTCACAGTTTTTAACCAAGTACAAATAACAACAGCTATCATCTAACCCATAAAACGCCTCGAATATCAAAAATAACTTCCTCCAATATTTTGATAAAAGCTTTTTTCGCGGCTCGTTCATTTGACTCGTTTGGATTGATTTGAAGTTTGTTAAATTGAGTCACGAGTCGTTGTTTTACGGCTGAGTCAGTCTGATTTTTTACCAAAAAATCAAAATATTGGGCAACACTTTCTGAATTTCGCCGAAAAATCGCATAAAAAGTTTCACACGCTGTCATCAACAACTCCATATCACCTGCGTGGGCCATTATGACATCGAAGACCAATTTTACAAATGGTACGAGCTTAGACTGTAACATCCCAGCTGGGTTTGGTGCCGTAGTTGAATGTTCATGAAGAGAACCGATAGCTTCAAGGCATAATTTGGACACGTCATTCCCATGCGTTGTGAGACCTACATCCAGTAGCTTTAAAACCCCAAGAAATATATCGCAAGGTAATAATGATTCGACTTTTGCTGGATAACCTTCGCAAAGATATGAAACGAGTTTGTAACATTGGAAACACATCGCCGGATAGGACAAAAATTCTTTATCAATTCTGTGAAAAACGCTCGTTATCCCAAATATTGCAACATCACAAGCTTCCATTTTGTTACTTTCTTCTTTCACGACGAACGTTTCGTCATCGAAAAGGCTGATATCGTTGAATTCTCTGTCCAACAGATGCGTTAACAGCTGAAATATTGTGCTTAAATCTTGATACGGCTCAGTTTCGTTACTTCCAAGCGATAAAGTCTTCCGAGCAGTTGATGCATAAGATTTTAACATTGTGAACGTAAACTTGTATAGACGTTGACATTTCGATTCTGGTAAATAACATATTTGCTTACCAGTCACGTCCGTAAAGAGAGTCAACATCGCCATGACAATATTTTCATTCAAACCGTGACACGCTTCAATGATTTTGGCACCGTCGGATAAAATTTCTGATAAAAAGTCGAATATAATCGAACAATTTCGCGGCCGAGATCCGTGTGCAATTCCACAAAATAGGTCCAAAATCAACAAAAATTCTGATGTAAATATTGAATCTTTTGATTTTTTAGTAACAATTTCAATTTTCGCCATTTGGTATCGTTTTTGTATGAGCAACAACGTTTTTTCCCAATATTGGTCTTGATATAAATTCATATCGGATGTCCCGACAAGTACGACTGATGTAACAATGCGTTGTTTTATTTGAGGCGGATGATTTTGAAAAATTTGATGTCCGGCACAAATTCCATGACCAAGGTGCCAAAATTTTTCAGACTTTGCGACGTACGAGCAACGATTGTCGTTCTCAACTAAAATTTTCAACAAATCAGCTGCAGAGTTCAACAACGACACTTCAGTAGACCAAGTTTCCAACACAGAACAGACAAAATTAATTACATAATCAATACACCATCTTGCACCTTCAGAGTCTCTTCCGTACGCAGCAGAAATAATCGGGCTTATTTCAACAAAATAACTCTCATCGAAGAAGATGTATGTTTTCACCCAGTACCGGAGAAAATATATCAAATCAGACAGTATCTCCGGGCTTAGATAATGTAACGCATTCACTTTTGCAGCCTCTAATGACACATGACACAATCGTAGCATAATTGCGGCAATATGGATAGACGAATCAACAAATTGCGAACGATGATTCCTAGCAATTTCTTCATATTTCTCTGGAGATCCAAGCATTTGTAGAGTCAGTTTGTCATCAATTTGATTCTTTTGCGATATACTGTACTTCATTATTTGAGACGGAATCGTGGCGACCTCTCCTGCTTCACAACTATCACATAGCATAAAAGTCGCGATCATTATCAACCAGTGTATATCTTCAAAAAGATTCTCCAAATATGAGTCACCGGTATCCAAGTGTTTAGAATCTTGAATCATCGTCTGAAGGTCACCTTCTAATTTAAATACTCGCATTTGCAAATGCGATATCAGCGTCTCTAATGATGTCATGACGGATAACCGAGCTAATGCAGCGATTGACATTAATTGTGATGAATATAACAATTTGTCATCGTCAACAAGCTCATCAATTTCATCATCTTTCACTAGATGTCGCCAACCTAGAGGGGCAGCAAGATGGGATTTTACGTAGTGCTCGAAAATCGTGTTTCCTGCTTCGATGAGAGAGAAACAATCAAAAAGATCTGAAGATGCAAACGTTGTCCAACCGTGCAATACAATTTCAAACGCATCGGAAAATGTTTGTTCATCATCATCATGAGATCCGTCTTCTGTAACAACGCCTTTTAATATGTGCCGAGTAATTGACACCAATCCAGCTATAAATCCCGCAAATTGACCGGATTTCTCCCAGATTGCAGCTTTAAAATTATCACACAAATTGCGACAAATATTCGCGACATTGATAGCCTCGTAGCGAAATATATCTTGATCTTGATATTGATTAATAAAATGTGTCACGAAAATGCTGAGAAACTCACATTTATCGTCGTCGTTTTCAACTATTTTGCCATCCAAACTGGAAAGTTGAGCAAGACATGAACTTGAAAAAATAGACAGCTTCTCAGTTTGACGACATCTTTGATTCAGTGCAAAAATCAACTCCATAGTATGACGATTTATGACTACTTCCTTCCAATCTTTCGGCGGTTCAAAGACAATTTTATCACTGTCTGATATAACAAATATGGCTCGTCGTGATCGTGAGAATGCTCTTACACTTGCAAAAGACCACGTTAACAATTGTTCTAGTATTTTCAAAAATTGCAGCAGACCCTCAAGCGTTTCTGCAGTATGTTCTTTCATCACAACTAAATGTTTGAAAATTTCCAAGGTTAGATTGAATATGACTGTTAGATCAAATTTCTCAAATCTTTTTTTACAAATCCAATGCTGTTCCATAGTTATTCCCATGTTAGTCGATTCATTATTAATTGAAAACTCAACCATCATATTACTTATCAGAGAACAAGCAATTAACTGATCTCTCGGACTTCCTTGAAACACCAAACTTCTCAAAAAATTATGCAGATAATCATGATAGTCTTCATGGGTTTGATTGACAGCTTTTAATTTCATCATAACAGATAGGGTCCGAATTAATGCGTTAGTCAAATACGCAGGCAATTCTGGATGTCGTAATATCCATTCAATTGTGAAGTCCTGCAATGCAGTCCTTGTGTTATCATCAGTATAATACCAATTTCTTATAATAGCTTCCCGCAGTCCGGTTATTGCTTGAAATTTCACATTTTCGTTGGTTGAGTTTTCAATCAGCAATCTACAGTCATCAAAGCTTGGATTTGAACGACGAAATAACAGTAAAAACTCCTCTGCTTTTCGACGTTCCTGCGCTGTGGCATTAGGATTTCCACCTAACGCTGTTTCGGCGGCAGCTTCAAGCCTTGTGATATATTCTTTGTGAACACGAGAAGACATATCTCCCGACTTTCAACCAAAAGAAAACTCGTTCTTGTTGGCGCGTCTCTAGCAAACTTCGACCAATCTGCCAACAAAAATTCTAAACTGAAAAATCCCCTGCGTCGCTCTTAATTAACCCTCCTTTGAGATTCAATTCGCAAATAGAAAATGTAGTATACACAGAATCAGTACGCGAGTAAAGTACCGGCATATATCGCCTTATAACCATAAGATCGAGGAGGATTTAGCGATAATCTGTAGACACTGGTCTCGATATAATCAAAAAGAAAACTTGTATTTGTAAATTTGTATTTCGACAAAGTCTGTGTCATCGTAAATCCGGCGTTTAGGACGATTATAGACCTATCGGCCTCGAAAGTCAATATAGGTATCTCTCTAATAAAAAGTATGTATTTTTATCAAATCAATATAGCTAGCTCCCGAGGTCTCCTTATGGTAGTGTCGCCCCGTGGGTGTACCAGCGTTTTATAGTCCGTATGCCAGTAATACCAGAATAAATGAAGACGCCTTCTTCTCCTCAAATCAATGTCAGTAGATCTCTACATTAAACATGTCACCGTCACACAAAAGTACAAAGGATACATCCATTTATTTATTTCAAAAAACGAAACATCAAAATTTTCTGCTTGCCAATATCGGGATTAAATGATGGCGGACTGGGTAATTAAAGGGGGCCACGCAATGAGGCCCCAATTAACCCAGTCCTGTTTTCAGCAAATGAAGGCATTGCATGATCTAAAAAATTTCAAATATGCATCTCCAGAGCCGCAGTTTAGAGACTCCTGACGCCAGGGGCTGAAACCCGGAAATTCGGGGGGGATGAATCACAACATGATGGTCTGAAGACATCACCGATAATTATCGTCTATTATAATTAACGTGCCATGTACGCGTGTACAGTGTTGCTGCGTGGAAACGCCACCAATGATAATTTTTCCACCCTATGCGATGAAAAAAACGCAGAACACGTCTCGATGAGCGTTGGAAAATCACCCTACTGCCATAAGCTTGACCAACATGAGCATAAATCGTTACCATTGGTACTAATCGCGTCGTAGATGCATAAATTTCGACTTTTTCCTTATAAATTTATAATATTAGAGGATTCATTGGGGTGTTGGGGTAAGGCTACTTATCGTCTCTGGGGATCCACCCCTGACTGGAGCAAGGTTTATGATGTAAGGTGTTGTGATATAACTTGATGACTAAAATGTTAGTGGAAACAACAATGGTTTATAATTCTCTACTTGTAAACTAAAAATTCAAAAAATAACAGGAAAAAAATCCAGAAATTTGTCGACACACACCAGCATTGAATAAAGAAATATCAAGAGGGTCTTCTGGTTCAGGGTAGAGTTACGAGACGAACTTCTGCATTTGTCAACCTACCGATGGAAGCGAATTGATAAAACACATAAAACAATCACCAGGGTCAGTCAGGGAACTCTTGGGTCCCAGAACCACAAACCTTTCGGCCAACATCAAAATTGGGCATCACGAAGTAATGTCGAGCGTTGATTATAAATTTGAAATTCGATTACAAATGAGCAGCTGACCCCCGAAAAGCTTGGGGCCGAGAGCTTCCCCATATATTCCTTTCTCAAGAGGCACTACTGACTACCACCAGAAATTCACACACCGCTGGTACACTGAGACACAGAAGCAGTAAAGAAGATTCAAGTCAACGATTTGATATTTTAAAGTTTCGAGAAATGAAGAAATACTAGTCAGTCAATGACAAAGCCTGGGGCAGTATGGTTAGCTAGAACACCCCCTGGGGTTTAGGATTAGAGATTGACCCTTATGAAAATTGTTTTCCTCACCTGACTGATGGCTAAAACCGATTAGTGCAAAATCAAGAATACTAGCTTATTTATTAAAGCCTCAGTCTCCTTACTTGGCTGATGCCTATTATCGCAAGAATACAGATATCAGCCTCGGTAATCGGTCGAACCCAATATAACCGGCTGACCCCGAGTAAAGACAGCAAGCATATGTAATTACCTACATGCCCGTAGTTTGTAAGAACACATCGTATACCCCAAAACCAAAAACTTGCCGAGCAGCCAAAACATATTTAGTAGTAACAATCGCCTTCCAGAGCCAGCCAGGGTTCAGTAGGCGATGCCTTTGTGGGTATGTAGCAAATCGCCATATAAGCAGCAAATAAAACATGAATCAGCATTTATGATCTAAAAGCATTGTCAATCATGACAAACATGACACAGCAAAATTCCCATTTAAATATTTCATGTTGACTAGAAATTACAAAGGAATAATTTTCATACTAGATAGTCAAGGTGTACATGATCATATCAAAGGGAATCTGTATGGCAAAAAGTTACATTTAATATTAGCCAGGTACGCACTGGCCAAATTGCAGAATGCCACCGTCTATTTCATGAAACCTGGTATAGGATTCTCATGAAACGAACCTTCAAAAACTATCGGAGGTGGCTGAAGCAGATGTCGGTATCACTGATACATGTGATACTTGCCTACTGATGTTGTTTAGCGACTTCCTTGGCAGCCAGGATGAGCGGGTTGAGAGAGGCGAGAGGTTTCGCAAGCTTCAAAAATGGATGCTGGAAAAATATACAAATATTTAGATTATATAAATATTATATTAATATTAATATTATACAAATATTTAGACCAGGAGTGGCCAACCCGCGGCTCGCGAACCGCATGCGGGTCTTCACCGCAGGCCCTATTTCTTCTAAAATGTACAAGAAACGCAATCATTGTCTGTTAGTGACGAAACGTTATGAGATGGAACAAATCTACTGCAATGAATTGGCCGTAACTGTTTGGCCTATTTTTCACGAACTTAAATTTTACCAAAAATTAGGTTCGCGGAGAAAAAGGTTTGCGAAAGCCACTAAACTTGCAGGTGCCAATGTGTATGATATGGTTCTTTGCGGCAACACATTACGAAATGTTGCTCGCAGTCTCCCCTGATTTAGGCAGTGGTTAGGTATTTGATGAAGGGGCCTGTTCAAAATTTGGAGGCAAAATATACTTATCAATAAATTATCCCAAGGTTTTCCAATGCTAAAGCAAGAAGGGGTCTGATTTCGTTTGACTTGACGTCACGGCAGCCACTGCTTGGCGGCTTCATCTAAGTTCTTTAGGCCAGTCATTCTATTGGGTGGCTTGTATAGAGGCCTAGTACAGGAATGAATGACATGGTCTGTGATTTTCTCCTCTCGTGCTACACAGGGGGGCTGGGTACACCCCTGCCCCGAGTTTCGGGCTCCATGACCAGACTTTGCTGAAGTGTAAGTTCCAGATTTAAGCAAAGGAAACGGAGAGAGAGAGATAAATGGGAGAGATAAAGAGAACTTACTGCAAGAAGTTGCTTGGCTGTGTATCTCTTCTCGACGTCCATTTCGAGACAATTTTTCAAGAAATCGTGGAAAACATTGCTCAAATTTTCAGGATTTTGGATCGCCGGCGTTCCATTCGTCGCGATTAAATAAAGAGCCTGGTAAAAATTGATAATGAGACAACTCCAAATAAGGGCATCGACAAACCAAGTTACTTACTCGTAAAGGATTTTCGTTCAAATAAGGTGGTTCCCCTTCAATCATCTCGATAGCCATAATCCCTAAACTCCAAATATCGACCTGCAAAGAAAAATTCCTAGTCACCACTAATGTTAGAATTGTGAATGTCTGTGACAACCTCAACGATTCATATGGGTCTGTAGCTGTAGGCTAATTACCTTTGGTCCGTAAGCTTTCCTGGTAACAACTTCTGGGGCCATCCAGTATGGGGTGCCGACCATTGTTGATCTTTTACTTTGCTCAGGGGTGATTTGTGCGCAAAATCCAAAGTCGGCTGGAATTAAAGGAAGTTTATCACTGCAGATAGTCGCTTGACACAGTTGCAAGAGAGAGAGAGAGAGAAAGAAGTTGTCAGAGAGTTACGTATGTGACACGATTGGACGGCAGAAAGAGAGGTGAATTAAAATATGGGAAAATCACCCTACTCATGTAAGAATATCGTGCGATTCCTCTATTGGAGAATATAGTGAAATGGCGGATAATTAATTGATATCGTAAAGAAGATTCATGACAGATTTTATGCCCAGCCTTGGTTTATTGAGAATATTAGAATTATAATTATATCTTGTAATAAATATAATAAGTCACCACAGATTTAACGTCCAACCCAGTTTCAGTTTCAGTTTCTTTAACAGGTGAAGATGGAATCATTACTATATTTATTAGTATTTGAATCGTCCGCCATCGGCTCCACCAATTTCCTATTATATCTTGTATCAGGTAAGCTTGTTTCGCAGTAGGCAACAACAGCACAAGAGAACCAAGCGTGGGTTTATTGAGAACCAAGCTTGTGAATATTTTAATCCTCAATAAACCAACGCTGGATGTTTAATCTCATCTTGTGTTTGTTAATCCACACTTACTCAGTTTAACACTCCCTTGCATTCCAAGAAGGATATTGTCACTTTTGATGTCACGATGAATAACGTTACGGCTGTGAAGAAAATCTAATGCTTGAAGACACTGGAAAATTAAAAGTTGATCGGTCAAAGATAATTCAAGATTAAAATTGGTCAGAGGTAAACTAAGAATAAAATGTTAGCTTGAGTGATTTTAACAAGGATTTCAAAACAGCTATTCATTCATATAGGTCGTGTACCTCTCTGCAAACGGCAGCGATTTGTCCTTCATCCATGCACGTTTCGGTGACAACATCGGTGAGTGATCCTCCAGCGAGGTATTCCATAACAACCCATAAACCATCTCCCTGTCAGACAAAGGTATTGAGATTTGTAGAAAAGGGGTCATTTTTACTCGAAGAATTTTAGTGTGTGAGCCAACGGATCAGGGAAACCGCCTCAACCCATTCCTGAGCAGGCCCTGATTAGATTAGATAAGATATCGGAGCACACCTTAAGATACGAGTCCAAGTAATTGACGATGTTCGGATGTTTGTTTTCACGCATCACAATGATTTCGTTTATAATCAATTCTTTCTTCGGTTGTTGCGTTATATTCATTTGCTTTATCGCCACCTGCTGGCCAGTTGCAACCTCTTGTGCGGTAAACACCGTGCCGGACGCGCTGAAATAAAAATTCAATTCTCATCACTTGAACAGAACTAACTTCTCTCTCTCCATGAGAGAATGCAGAGGAGAGGTCAAAGGTTAACTATAAAGGATGTTGGTTGCATCATGTTATTCAACTTCAGTACCATTTCCTACGGAAGCAAGAACATAGAAAATCCACAAATAGTGTCACAACATTCGCCAACATATCCTTGCCGACAATTTATGAATCTTGCAATTAGCACACGTTGCCTGCTATTACGATATTCATTCCATCTTCACCTGATGAAGGAGCTGAGCTATAAAAGCTTGTGAATGTTTTAATTCTCAATAAACCAAAGCTGTGGTGAACACAAGCGATATATGCCTTGAAGTTGATTTCTGGCTTTTAAAGACATACTCACCCCTGACCGATCTTTTCAAACTGGCTGTACTTCAACTCTGGATTCCCAACGCTTACAATTGTACCTGAAAATGAACATGTTGTCACAAACCGCACACAGCTCTCCTGGACATCTTGGATATAAAATTTACGCAGTATTTTATTGTATTTTTGACTGTTGGTCAATGATTTTCCAAGAGTATTCGCAAAGGAAAACATTTTTATTGACAGTTCTGCTTGGCATTTAATGTTAAAATTTTCAGCGCGATTGTGGCTGTAAGTTCAAAAATATTTGCATATGAAGACATTGTGATTGAGCAAGTCAAGCCAATTTGAAGCCATATTGATTGCGGTCAAGTGGTGACAAGAAACAGATCTATTAGACCAGTGGTTTCCAACCGGGAAGGAATTCCTCCCAAAGGGAGGAATGAGGAACTTCACTTTAAAAATATCGGCCTGCATGAACCTGCTAGGTTGACTTTTTTTTACTGGTATGGATTTAGTGCATATTCAGATTAGGGGAGGAAATTTTTTTTTTTTTTAAATCAGTAAAGGAGGAATGTAGCAAAAAGTTGTGAAACACTATATTAGCTTGCTGCTTCCTATGAGTTCATTCACCTCTACAATCATATCATGTTTTCTTTACTAAAGTTTGTTATATATAGTGTTCAAAATTCTGATGACAAATCTTGCTGGCATGGCAAACGATTATGTCATCGCAAATTCCAAACTTGTAACAGTTATATATAAAACTATAAGTCGGTGCAGATCAATATATCAACCATAAATGAATCGAATAAAACCAAGGTATATATGAATGAACTAACTCTTAACGCACAGATGGTTGTGTACAGTCGTAACGGTGCATTGGTTGATAATATCAAGCTATGTAGCCTATGAATGGACTCTCAATACACAGGTCGACAGGTGGCTCTATGCATATGAAATTGAAACGATACATGGCTTGAATAGAGGGAAATGAAGTAGACACACATCTATGAGACATACTACTCGTTACTAGACATGACTTGGCAGTCTTTACCGAACAGAAAACCCGATGTTGTACGCTACTATGGTAAATTATTTTGAATCAAATGATTTTCTCAAGCATTTTGTAATAAAATATAAAGTTCAGTTGGCTAAGTGGTTAGACTGTGTCCACCTTCTGATCGGGAGGTACCTCGTTTGATTCCCGAACGATCCATATCAAAGGCTTTAAAATTTGTATAAGTTCCTTGTCTGACCAGTATCGATGGCGGTTGTGCAGCTGATGCAAACTGGATTGGAAATGTTCACATTGCCTACTATAAACTTTGACCTTGGCACCCAGCTTGCATAATCCTACTTCTAGCCAGTTGGTAAAATGGTATCCCCTGCCTGGCAGTCAATAGCCTGGGGGAGGTGCATGCATGAGTCATGTGTTGCCAGCCTAGGCTGTAGGTTTAAGTACTCACGTAATTTTGCAAGAATTTCTTCATCCGAGACTTTCTTTCTCTTCTGTTTATCTTGTCTTGTGGTCGGCTGTGTCGCGTTACCCGTTCCTGTCATTGCCGTAGGCAGATTCCCAACACCCAGCGGTTCTATGACAGACCGCGTGTAAATCTGGAACAGACAAACACCTCGTAAACAATAAAACTTCGCGTTTAAAGCTGTAGTTAATCTGTAATCCTGGTGATTACAATCCTGAAGGCAATTAATCTGTGATCATGGTGTATTCCAATACTTTGGCTGGGTTCGAATCATCGTTGAAGGTCATCAAAAACGTTAAAATTGATGTCCGCAGCTACCCTGCTCATCCTCCTCCTACTACTTACCGATTTTGTATGTTCAGGCCTCGGAGCTGCGACAGGTGGAGGTTCACTATCATCTTCCTCTGACTCATCAATCGAGTCTTCATCGATGTCGTCGTCTTCTGTTGGACGCGCTTGATGGCTCGCTTGCTCGTAATTGCTTGTGTCAGTCGGTAGTTTCATCATCGGAGCTGAGGCCCCGCTACCAGGCTAAGAAGATTACCATTAGCAGTGGCGTATCTGACGGGAAATTTAGGGGGTTGTCATGGCAATTGTGATGTCATAATCGACCCGGGCCTTTTGAATAACGTGTTCGCCTACCCACGTCAAACCCCCAGATCGCACAAGCAAGGAACAGGGGGTTGTCACGACAACGAAGCAACCCTCCCAGATAAGCCACTGACCATAAGGTCACCTTATTTCACTCTTGTTTATATTTATACAGACAAGGTAAGAGAGAGAGAGAGAGACATATTTTGTCAACCCGCTGAGTAAAATATAACATTAATCACAGTACATATATATATCTAAATTTTAATATACACAGCAGCTAACCATACAGGGGTGAACATTGAAGGGGATAATATATTATGACCTTTGAACTCATCATATCGTACGGACCTTCAAAACGGCGTTTGACTCGAACGCATCCTTTGACATCTTCATGTACTTTCCATGTTTCTTCTTTTCGCTCCTTTCGTAAAATTCTAAAACCTAAAAAGAAAGAGAGAGAGAGAGAGAGAGAGAAAGGCTTATTAAGATTGAGAAAGTTTACAAAATATCCCGAAAGGTCAAACAGCGATATAGTGTAGTATATATAGTGTAGCATATAGTAGCATTATAGTGTAGCTGATGGTAGGATAACAGACTCGAAAGATACACACGTCATTGGTTTTGTTCTTTGTTAACTTTACAGATGATCAATAGACATCGTAATGGAGATCCACCCATGATTCAACAGAATTACCCTACTGTCGTAACCACCCATTTATTTTGGCTTAACACTCGTCGTAGCCTCAAGAAATTAAATATATACATCAAATAAGTTTATTAGGCCTAGATATTATATTTATCTAAATAAACAGAATATATATTTGAGTATTTGGTTGGAACCAACTACGAAAGCTTGTGAATGTTAATTCTCAATAAGCCAAGGCTGTATCAAGATTAATAAGTTGGTCAAAGAGACATTATATCGACGTTGAAAACCGGAGTGTGCTATGTCACAATTTGCTAATCTGAGAAAAGCATGAAAAACGAAATTTTTTTGTCGTTTTTTCCAATAGATCCAAAACTCTAGATACCTTTGTCTGGATAATGCCGTGTATCATGCATGCATAATAGAGGTACAATATAGTATGTATCACTTGGCTCAGCAAGCTTTCCTTATATTTTTTTTACCACAAAAAATGGACATAGGACTGTTTGGTTTTTATTTTTTGCTAGGAGCAAAATATGAAAACGGACATAGCTCAAATGTTTGCAATGTAAAGCAGTGATTTCGATTGTTGAAAGGTCTCATTTGACTAATATTACAACGAAATATTTTCAATAAAGAATTTTTAATGAAGTCTAAACTCCCTGGGGTAAATGTGAACATGAAACACCCAACATTTAACCAGGCGAAACAATCATTAACACTAAACTGTAATATCAAAGCCTTCACTGACATGGCTCTGGGTTGCTAGGCACTACTTGGCCATGAAACAAGTCCAACTTGGACTGCTCCTAGTTTTCTGAGTAGCTTTGTAGAAAAGCCTATGAGAAAAAGCAATTCCTAAATCACCACCTTCCTTAGATAAGTGGTCTAACGTCCAACAGAACGGACATAGACCGTTGCAACATGGCAAACCAAAGGGGTCTATGTCCACACGTTTGGACATAGAACAGTTTGAATTTCAAATAGTTGTAAAAGTTGCTGAAATATCAAAAGTCAAAATCTGATTCTGTGGGTGTAGGGAGCTCCAACCCGGCTAAAAAAATGGGGCTATGTCCATACATCGTGAATCATGCAAAAAGTGAAAATTGCAAAAAGTGGACATAGCACACTTTGGTTTTCGACTGTCGATATATCCTACCTTCAAGACAACTTGAGGATTATTTTTTTGTTCCATCTTGCTGATGTTTGATGTCTTCAGTAGTCGAGACCATTGCTCTGGCATACCCTGATTAAATTTCAACAAGATTGTAAGCCATAAGACTCTATAATACGGTACGATGGACTATAATATGTATATTATGGTATGGTGTAGTCTAAGCTGGCAACTTACCGTGAATTCACCGGTAACGGAGTCGAAGCCGACATGTACAGTATGTTCAAAATCTTGTGGATAGGAAATCTCAGGCCTCTCTTTTGTACCTTTGCGAGCTGAAACATTATCAAATATTAGCGATGCCAACGATTCAATTTCGGGCATTTAGAGAACGAACTGATTGCTGATTGAATTTCTGGTAGTTTTTGTAAATCACAAGACTGAGTAAATATTGTAACGAAGATCACCACATATTTAACGTCCAGCCTTAGTTTATTGAGAATTATAGCATTTGCTAGCTTGCGGAGGTCAGCTCCTTCATCAGTTGAAGATGTAATGAATCGTAATAGCAGGCAACGTGTGCTAATTGCAAGATTCATACAATAAGGATAGGTTGGCGAATGTTGTAACACTATGTGTGGATTTTCTATGCTCTTGCTTCCGTAGGAAATGGTACTGAAGTTGAATAACATGATGCAACCAACATCCTTTATAGCTAACCTTTGACCTCTCCTCTGCATTCTCTCATGGAGTTATAGGATATGTCTGATTAGGCAAGTTAGACCCTGCCAAGCCAGAACACACATTGGGATCGCACTAAACAGACCACGGAATTACCACTAAACAGCAGAGCGCAGAATGAAAACGAAACAACATTTCACAGCTGTTATTGAGCAGGGTATTGCATGGTTAGTAGTAAAGGAAGGAGTAAACAGAGAGTTGGGGTGACCCGTCAACCTTTCTACACACTCCGCAACACCTCATAGGCTATAATTATGGCAAAATTCTACACATTGACAGCAACATCATAGACCTTCATAAAATGTAACCATACCAGAACTTTTTCTTCCCCGCATCATCTTGGTTTATAAGACACACTGAAGACCTAGTGACTGAATACACGGCTTAACTTAATGGAATACGGTACCGGTATACTTTTTATTCATCTTGAATTATGCGTAAAAAGATCGTGCCAACAACGAAGACAATAGAAGCTGTGCTTTTTTCTACGATATCTTTACTCAACGCCAATATTTGCACAATGGTTTCTTGTTAGTCTAAGCCTATTAATTTTTGCCAACAGTATATGGAAAATTATGTTTTTGTGGTAATCACTTTGGCTACTATGGAATGCGTGTATAGCCTTAACAGATATTTTGAGTATTTTTTGCTGCATTTATGCTGATTTACATGATACTGATGGTGGTGTGTGTGGTGTGGTGGGCTAAAGGAACTGAAATATGATTCACAAGCTATCGGAGCTCCGCTCCTTCATCAGGTGAAGATTCCAGTTGATTCTCAATAAACCGAGTCTGGATGTTAAATCTGTGATGAATCTTTTTTACAATTTAAACAAATTTGTTACGTACGTCTGTCTTCATTCTTCAACTTGAAAAATTTTATTCTTTTTTTCTTATCGTCTGGAGGAACGGAAGGCAACGGTTTCTGAGTTGCCGGTGCTGTCGTGTAAACGGCGCTCGCCAAACGAACTGGAGGAGCAGGAGGTCGTTCTTCTTCTTCAGACATTATTTCAAGTTTGAGCGTTTTGAATGAGCCTCAAACAATTATCTCCAAATATACGATTAGTCTTTCAGCCTAATACGTCTGGTATTCGTAATACGGACAGGATAAGGAATTTCTAGATTTTACTGTATTCCAAAGATAAATGAGAGGTTTATTCATCACTAATATAGGAAAAATCTTGCAATATCTCGACGAATATTCAAAAGCTTCATTGTTTTTTTTTTTGTTATATCGCCCACGTAACTCTTAATTTATCAACTATACTGTCGTATACCTACCAAACTGTCGCCGCTGCAGCCGTCTGACTGAACTAACTCAAACTCAATTCTTTTCGGCCATTTTGTCGTTGTCCTACATTGAACTGGGCAGGCAGACCAAAAACAACTGACCATTACCTGACTTGACTAATGGTACGATTTCTCGTCTCGCCCCTTTCCCTTTTCGAGATAGTGCTCCCTAGCGGATCTTTTCAAACAATGGGGAACAGTGTATTTTTCCGGATATATATTTTCGTTATACAGCTCAGCTCTACTTTAAAGGTTCGGCCTCAAGTGAAGTACGGTTATACCAACCCAATATGCAGACTCACTGCAAACTGTCTACACTAACCAGAGCCCACATAACAGTGATCAGCTCAGTGAACTCTGTAAGATCCGCATACGCCTTCAAGCGGTGGTAGTCCCACATCACAGCCAAACACTAGGTAGAGCAACCCCACAAAACGTAAATCCTATCTTTTTGCCTCTGGCCCCCGCCCCCTTTAGACAGTATGTTATCATCCAAGGATACGACCTATTCTGAGACAACCAGACCGGATACTGACTTCCAAAACCGATACAGTAATCAGCCTTTCTGAAAAATAAATTTCAGCGAATGTCTAAACGGATGTCCTTAAAACGCAGCACGAACTACGCGTTACAAAAAGGTTTAATGATAGAATACGTTGCGCAAACCATGCATACAGAAGAAAGCAAGTTCGGACTCAAAAGTAGCTTCATAAACCACGACAAGGTGGTAGCAGAGGAGATAGTAGAGGATATGAATCAAACCGATTTTATCAGTCATTTGAAATTCATGATTTATCGGGACCGGCCGTCAGCCAAGTAAGGAAGTCGTTTTTAGATATTGGCTCCGATAAGCAAGGGACAATAGGCACGAATTCTCAATCATCGGCATCAAATAAATCGTGAATATCCATAAAAAGATGATGGAATTGACCTCCATACTTGGATGATGACGAATACCAATTTCATACATATCGCAGATAAGACTAACATCGGCCGCAATACAATCGACCTACCCTACTAACGTCAGCATAAATTCAAACGCAAAATTTTCGGAATATTACACTTCCATCTTTCCTTAATAAGTAACAAGCAATCGTCATCAGACGAAGCATCGCGTCGGTTGATGTATATATTCACTTGCATTGAACGGACAAAGCAGTCTCGAGTCGTTTGTTACGAAACAGACTGGTAGGCTTGGTAGCTTGTGTTTATTACAAAATAAAAATTGTCTAGTTTGAATCACCTATGGAGGGTAATTCAGCGCGCTGTCTGACGCCATAGCAGCACTGTATCGGACGACCACGGTCTCAAACGTATCCACCCTATCGGGTTTCAAAAGGCATGGATCACGTTTAAGGTGCGTTGGCCACCAGAAATGTTGTTGGAAAAAAGGGGTGGATTTTGACCCCTAAACTATGGGTGGGCAAACTTATTGAATCGTGGGCCACATTCTTATGTAGAACATTTGACAGGGCAGGAAATGTAGAATGAACGATTCGTGCTTGTCGCGGGTGAAATAAACATTTCAAAGCCATTTCGTTCAGGCTGTAAGGCATAGTAGAATTTTTGCGGGCATGAGGGCAATTTACTACAATACGTACGCACCTTCTTGCAAGATTGATTAGAACATTAAACTGGTTCAGTCTTACTGGACTGTAGTTTGTCCACCCCATTCACTAGGACACTGTTTTCTGGACCAATGGAATACTATGGAACAGAAGGGAAAAGTATCAAAGGATAAGCTAAACACTTCAGTGGCATAGTAAAAAAACTCGTATGAAAAGATGAAAAAAATTGAGCTGATGTCGGACGATCCAAAGTAACAGTAGTAATAGATATAATAAGTCGCCACAGATTTCTAGTTCCCGTTTATTAGAATACAATTCACAAGCTTTAGAGCTCCATCCATTTTCACCTGGCAAAAGAACGAAGCTTCGAAAGTTTGTGAAGGTTATCATTCTGTAAAATAGGTGGTGACTTATTCTATCTAATACTACGTAACGTTGTCAGATTCAAAAACCTTCCGTTAGCTCGCTGATTGGACGATTCCACTGCAACCTTCTTCAAAGCCATGATCCTTGTTGACTTGTACATTCGCAAAAGCCGGGTTTGGCTTGTCTAACCTGAGATTAAACATAATCAGAGATTAAATTCAATCAACACTATCTGGATCTGCAAAGAATTTGCAAAACCCAATTTAGCGATTCCACTGACAACTGTTGCCTTCCTTCCTATAAAAGGTTCGGGTTTGGCACTGTTCAAGTTGAACAGTGCTCTTCAACTTGCTGTGTTTCCACCACTATTCTGTGCTACTGTGTAATAGAGATTGACCGATATTCATTTTTAAGACCGATACAATAATCGGCCTTTCACATGACTGATGACCGATATCGATATTCCAAAAATAATGAATATCGGCCTCGATAATTACCGACTCATTTATTGAGGCCGATATCCAGTTCCGATTTCCTTACTCGACCAACGGCCAATGCCAGCCGACCCTACTGTGAACCGGTGCTCTCTCCACCACAACATCAACCGCAACGGTACATAAACAAATTTAGATTTCAACTGAAAGCAAACCCGAATCAGTTGATATTTCGGTATGACGTCATGGAGCGCTACATTTTGAAAATGGCACCAACGTACACTATAAGCATATAAACCGAGGCTGGACGTTAAATCTGTGGTGGTCAAAACTTTTGGTTTGACTCGGTCAAGATTCGAAACTGGAACCTCCTGATCGAAAGACGGACAAGATTAGCGCTCCCCTAGTGACATGGCCCATCTTACTTGAAGAAATCGACAACCATCGGATAGACCTTCTTTATTGCTTCCGGAACTCTCGATACGACGGGGCATGTCAATGTTATTGATCCCGTCGCAAAAATTTTGAAGGTGACCCGGAGGTCTGGCATGCGATACGTCACAGCTGGATGAATCTCAGGCTCGTAACTGGAAAGAGAAAGTTAGCAAATAGAGGCTTCAAGCATTTTTGTGGTCGTTTGAATGAACTCAGTTTAAAACTGGAATATGTTCATGACGCACGATAAAGTGAACTGTATTTCACAACCAGTGAGTGTGCGACAAAAATATTTGACTGGACATTAAAATTGTGGTGACACTCTATATATTTATATATTATATATCATAAGTGGTGGTACGCCGTCGTTTACTATCAATATTTTGCTATAAAGTTGCTTAGACGTTTAAAACTGTAGTGTGACACTATCTATTTCTACTATCTAGAATTCAAGATATTGCTATAAAGTTAGCTAGACGTTTAAAACTGTGGTGACACTATCTATTTCTACTATCAAGAATTCCAGAAATTTTTATATAATATTTAGTCGGACGTGGCAAATCTCCCTATACATTGAAATGAGCATCTACCGTCACCTCTACTCTACTCTGCATGTTAGCTCTGGAGGAAATCCTATATCATACTGGTCATTTCCGTCAGAGGACTTCCCATATTACAACGATACGGTAGCCTATTGTCTTGATGCATTAGAGCTCATCTATCATAGAGTTACTAAAGATGTAACAATACCCAGCTATATTATCTTCCTCTACACTGTACACTGTAACCATTTCAAATGCAATGAAATCGATATTTAACAAGAGGGAGGAGGGGGGCTTGGGTGAGACTGTGATGATGGATTGGGTGAAGGGGAAAGCAAACCATTTTGATAGCTTAGAGAATGTTGGTGGTCAATGGCTTTTTGCATTATAGCAGGGTTTTTCAATGACTACGTGCTTAGTTGGCAAAATCTCTCTATTTCTAAGTTGAGTCACCACAAATTTAATACCTAGCACCTTTTCAATAGAACGTTAAGGTATTTTGAAGCCGCCGTGGACACCGGCATTTAAAATATAAGCTATGAGTAGGCTATGTAACAAATTGAACTGACCAAAAAAACAATTCGAATGCCTGTATACAGCTTTAATAAACAGAAAAAGTAGCTAAGCTGTAACACAAAACGCTAACGTAAATCAAGACACCCAACAACTGTGAACGAGATCCTGAAATTAAATAGACCAAGATGGGATGTCGAATAGATCTCAGCACGCATTCAATCGTCACGAGAGGTTCGCATGGATCCAGTCATTACATAAAGCCTATCGGATCCAAATCCATACACAAATTAAACATTTCAAGCCATCTATACCGGTAGCCGTATATACCAAAAATATAATTGACTTGGTAGGGATGGTACCGTACCAATTTTGACATCTTTGATGCAACCAAGGTTCGAACCTACTCTTCTGGTAGACAGGGCCCTCTATCCTTTGTTAACGAGACTGAAAGACAGCAGACAAAGTACTTACTAACCCGGTACTTACCTTAAAAATTTAGACTTGTAATAATGGGAAAAGTCGATAATATTGATTTCATACGGCATTTTACAAACAGCTAGCACGTTTATGACTTTGTAAGAGGCGAATGTCGCCTGAAAGAAAAAGAAAATATTCTCAGAAACACGCATAAACTTAACGTCGAGATAGACGGATTGTTTTTTTTACAAGGTTGGTACAATAATCGATACTTTCGCATGATTGACGGATGCTATCTATAATCGAAAATTCATGAATATCGGCCTGAATGAAGAACGCAACGAGCATATCCTCACACGCGACATCCTACGAACTTAGCCATGTAACTGTCTGAGAGAGCATAACGGAACTTTACTATTACGTGTCAATGTATAAAGTTGAGCTTGTGTGGTATTCTTTGACTAATGCGATCCTTGGTTTTTGTCTCTTCCCTTAATTGCTAATTAATTGCTTCATTCATATTTCGGTGATTTATCGGCTGGTTGAGGCCAATATCCAATATCGCTTTGCTCACTTGACTAACGGCCGATACTGGTAATTGCAAAATACGAGAGATCAGTGACCCCACCATTCCACACAACCTATTGCTCTTGTGGCTTGCTGAGTCCCTGCTATAAAAAACTATAGACTTGTGTGTGGTATTTAAAAAGTCCCCTCCTTGGCCACAGACACATCGAATACACGGCACTTATTGTGAAACGTGGTTTAATGTATTATGATAGTTTTAAACTAGTCAAAAGGGATAATCCCAACTACAGCGCTGCAATTAAAGGAGATGTAAACTCTAGCCCAACAGTCATGCTCATTCAGAGCGCAATAGCGGTTTGTGAATCCACCAAGTCGCCTGTCAATCAATATGTTCGCTGTAGCGAATAACTCTGCCGGGATACGGATTATCAGTATTACATAAAAATCCATGCTTATATTCCATGTCACGGCCAAACTGATAACGTTGATCCACTCAATTACAAAGAAGCAGTTCACAAACTTACTGGAAATCCGAGTTTTTGAATTCGTCTGGCAAATTTCCGCGAAGCTCTTCGTGCATTACTTTCAGAGCTCGCTCCAGTGCAAACAACTTTCCCAGACGACCAAATGTAAGACGTACTTGATGGATTTCGGATACGCATCACGACTTTCTAAGAAATAAATACAGTTAGGGGAGTTCTTTGAACAGATCAACAACACTAAAGTCTGACATCTGATCTGACGTCACCATATGGCTGGACAGGAATGCAGGGAAGGAAGTCAGCTGACTGGACCGGGAGGGCCCGAGAAGCCAGGTGGTTATTGAGGTCAAGCGTCATCCCCAATGCGCTTGCCAGCTAGCAAGGAAGGCCTTCCATCTTTCTTTGTTACAATGTGATCCACGAGTCCATGACCTGACCAATACTAGAGATCAACAGATATTGATATTTTTCAAGGCCGATACGATAATCTGCCTTTTTGCCTGGCTGATGGCCGATATCGATAATCGAAAATTCATGAATAGAGGCCTTGGTTTTGGCTGATTACTGAGAATGACATCCATGACTTCCTCGTTCGACGATCCGCCGACACTGTTAAATCGCAAAAATACGAATATCTGCCTCGATAATAATTGGTTGACCCCTCACCAATACACTTGCTAAGCTGAGAGCTGAGACAGAGAGAGAGAGAGAGACAAAGAGAGATGGTTACCTTTGATTCCTTTTGATATGCGACATTAATTCCTTCTCGCGCCATTTTCCTCAAATTCAAATGACATCGAACACGGAACGATGTAACGACATTCGTTATCTTCATCTTAAGATCCTTTACTGGATCGATCTCCGTCGTCTGGAAAATATTTTGCAATGATTCTCTATCTCTATGGCAGACGATAGAATAGTAATAGATACCGGTAGGCCTATCTAAAATCACCACGGATTTTTCGTCCAGTCCAGTTTATTGGAATATAATTCCCAAGCTTATTATCATGCAAGTCTGTGTAAACTCAGCAAAAATGCTCTGACATCTAGTCCGAGCCGATGGCAGACGATAGAATAGTAATAAATATCTTAAATCACCACGGATTTTTCATCCAGTCCAGTTTATTGGAATATAATTCCCAAGCTTATATCATGCAAGTCTGTGTTAACGCAGCAAAATTTCCCGAAGAAAAGAAAAAGCCAAACGAAAGAAGAACAACAAAATAAATGTTGCCAACCTTGGTGTCTTCGCATTTGTCGTTTTCATCATTTCCTGGGGTGATTGTGTCTTCCGATTTGACAGGCTGTACGATTTGTTTTTGTTCAGTTACTTGTGGTTCAGTTTGTTTGTTATTATAATCTCCTCCGAGCACAGACGGAGGTTGTGAGGACGCCACATTCAATGCATGTAATAGCGCTTCGTCTGGATCTAATTTCACGCTTGGTTGAGCAGTTGTCAAAGAAACCTCTGTGGATATTGAATTCAGTATCATATCCAGTGGGTCGAGAGTATCAGTTACGGGTGAAGGAGTATGAGAAATATCAGAATCTGATATTAGACTTTCGATAAAATCATTTTTGATTGGTTGGAAGTTTCCGTTTTGTAATGAGTTTCCTCCCAAGTCTGGAAAACCTTGAATCCAAACACTTGATTCGAATGATTCTTGTTTCACCGATGTCTCAAGGTTTGAACCAATCGAATCGATTGCTGATGTCATGCTTGATTGGGTTGAGGATTGATAGTCGAAGAATGATGAGCTTCCAAAATCATCCATTCTTTTAACAGTAGAGCTAGACTCTCTATCAGTTCAATATTGGACTAATTTTATATATCAAGATCCTACGTCAAGATTGAAGAATATATATACAGGATTGTGCAGATGATCAATCGATATCGCAAAGAAAATTTAGCCACAGCTTTAATGCACACTCGTGAAACACGTACGCCACAAGGCTGCGCAGAACACCGTACCAGACCCTCAAAATTCTGCACAAAAATATAGAATGTTTTCGCAACCGACCAAGCGGACTTGCGTTTGCGATAATAAACGGCGGACCCATCGGATTACAAAATTACCGCAGACGCCTTAATTCAGGCAGAGCTCCGTTCGCTCCTAACGTTGTTTACCTCGCGTTCAATTACAAATCGTGCCATAACGACTCCCAAGTATTTACGACGACCGCATCTCCACTGTTTGTTTAGTATCAAAAATTGTGCGTGGTTCTTGGTTGCTGTACCGCTATTTAGCATGACCAACTTAATAAGACCGATAAATAGCTACATGAAGTTTCAAGAGAAGTCAATAGCGTTCTGCGGCTTTCGCCCTCCCGGCGGATGGGTTTCATAATCTTGCGCGTACCCCGGTATACCAGCAGACGAAATATAATCCGATAATATACTATTAGATATATCATAATAGTATAAACACCGATTAACTTAATCCTAATAGACTCTCAGGATTAAAACCATCACCAAACCAAAGCTCTACACGCCAACACGCCGCCGCCCCAACCAGTGTCACGGCGACACTGCTTCTTGATTCCAAATAAAAATCCAAATTATCTTATCCGGACCTCAGATATCCGGGTAATATTTCCGGTCGACCAAAACATTATCAATGAGTGGGACTGAAATGCTGTATCAATCCATTATTATGCCTAAATTATATTTTAGGACTTTATGTCTCTCAAAAACCTTCCAACTACACGTTTGTTAAGTCTGGTGGTGTAGACCAAAGGCGAAAGCCATCGTTGCTCTTACTCAAGTACAGCGTATAATATATTGGCTTTAATTTATTATTGAGGTCTAAATTCAAGATTTAACAAATTATTTTTTATCACGGATCTCTAAAACCGTACAAACTGAAAATCTTTGAATACATTCCACCATTCCACTAGGGGATTGAGGTAGTGGATCGTAAAATCTGGCAAGACGTCTTTTATCGACACCGCTGTGTCCTTGGGTAAAGTTAAGACGGTTTGCAGTCAGTGTTGAAGGAACATTTTCATTGTTGTTTTATATGTATTTTGCAGACGAGTAGGCCACAGATAACTAATATGGAAGACTCAATAGCAAATGCACCAAAATCAGCGATTGCCAAAGCTCCATTGGCGCAAGGCGTACTGCCAAAGCCACACATGCGGAGATTGGGATTGGGTCTCTTCAAAAAATGGGCTCTCCCATTTTTGGGACTTACAGTCGCTTCATACGTCGGATCTTACGTAAGTTATTTAAATGGAATAGTAGAGGCTAGAACGGTGTATAGGAAACTGATTGCAATACAGTGAAATTCGCGATACTAACTTTGCAGATTACAGGACTGTTAGAGTGTGTAGTGCCATTAATTCATATATTATTAGGAAAATGTATATAACACGGGTTATACTAAACGGCGAAACAAACAGACCTTGTAAATATGTCAAAGGAGTTACCGATAAAGTTTTGGCATGGCTTGCAGTGAGATAGTAATCTAATTAACGCGGCGTCCGCAATGGATGGTATAAACAACCTTGACAATTTTTGTAGTCTGCAAGTCTGTTTAGTATTGCAAAATCCACGCAATCTGCCTGGTCCGTCATTTAGTGTCGCTCAATGCAGATTGTCCATTTATATTTTGCAATTCATCATCTGCTAATGTAATTTTATAATGTGTTAAATATTGTTTTTTAGTTTGCTCTTTATGACCGACATAAGAGGTTGTATGAAAACTACGTTAAAAACCTTGACACGGACAAATTGTATCATGAGATGAAAGAATACGGAGTGTTCAAGAGTGTTAAGGCTTCCTGGCAGGAATAAAGGTTTTTATTTTTTTTCGTAAAGCAAATTATTGTTATTTATTTGGACTAGACTCCAGAGCAGCCTATATATTGTACAGGAATGGATGACATGGTGTGTGGTATGCTCCTCTGAAGACAGATGACAGTAAAACCCTAGCACTTCATATTTATATACAGGGTTACTTCGTCCCTTTGCTGATGGAGCTTCGTTTGCCATTTTTTTTGTTATTTCTTAGGACTAGACTAGAGGTCATGTTGTTTGGTAGATCGTACAGGAAATCACCACAGATTTAACATCCAGCCTTGGTTTATTGAGAGTTTAAACGTTCACAAGCTTTCAGAGCTCTGCTATTTCACCAGGTGAAGATAGACGTTAAAGCATTGGTGATCTTCTAAGTTATTAGTACACTAATTTGACTGTAGAACCAAATGCGGAATCTTTCAAGCTGGTAATATACCTCTGTTTTATTTTTTCAGGAGTCAAAAAGTTTTTCAAAGACCATTTTTGTCTAGTTTTCTGCGGTGAATATTCGGATTAGTCAATAAAATATCCTTACAATATTGATTTGTGTTGTGCGACTTGTGTCAGTCCGATATCAGACTGTTTATGGCGATTGAAGCAGGGTCAAACCGCGCGATCCCCCTTAGACGATAAGGGTCGTTTTTCCCTTACCCTCAAAATCCACGAGTCAAGTAATCGAAAGCTACCGTCTGTAAATTCTTGAGCTTAGACCAATTTTTGACCCGTGGATCACCAAAGTCTGACGTGGTACGGCTCAGCGTGCGTTATTTCGTCATATTTGATTATTTTGATTAAGTGTGACATCATTGTGTCCTTCCAGAATCAAAAGCAATCGTGAGTAGGCAGAGATGACGTCATTTCGCTGTCCAGGCGACGTGAACCGCAAGGGGGCAGTATGTGTCACTCTGCTTCATACCGAGCCTTGTGGCTCCTTCGGCGCCTCCTTGTCCGGCCTGCATAGGCCAATGCATGCACCAGTAGTGTGTGTATATCATGTGAGTCTGTAAATGAAGCAAAATCAAAAAAGGACAAAAATAAACAGGGACCTTTCCTACTATGTGGTCTCCTCATCGGACTGATCATGAGCTATTCTAAATTCTGGAAAAGTTATTCCGTGGCAGCCGTCACACACCGACTCGGTTGTTATACAGTGACCCGAGTTGCGGCAAGACGTAACAAACAGACTTTCCCCGCAAATTGACTAGAGATCGATCGATATTTGATATTTTCAAGGCCGATACGATAATCGGCCTTTCACACGACTGATAGCCAATATCGATAATCCAAAAATCATGAATGTCGGCCCCGATATTCGGTCGACCCTTAACATTAACCTTGCGTTTACTATGGTAAGCTTTCGCGGCAGGCGGACCAGTCCTGAATTTAGTAAACGATCGCCCTCGGAGACTTTTCATGTAGGCCTATTACTTGCGTATCGTTATTACCATTTATGGTGACTGCAATACTTACCATTCGTCGATTGAATGAACGTGTAATAATGAAATCGTTTTATATTCGGCCTAAATAGGAGATAATTTCCGAACAATATTGTCAAAAAATGACCCCGCATAAACCTTTTTCCCCAAAATTTTGACGCGAGCAGATGTATTTTAATGAAGCAATTCGATTTGGCCGTTTTCATTTCGATATCAGAGAAGTTGATTGTCTCTCGTTGAAGGCTATAATTGATTCACAAATTCTCGTTTACGAGTGAAACGTGACACCCATTCCTTGCTGCTTGTTTTATCAAATACCAGTAACATAACTCATCTCATCCGTTTCGAACGGATATTGCCCGATATCTACCTGCATATTTCTTGAAATGTAACCTCCAATATCATCTCCAACAACTGATTATTTTTTACTAATGGTTTGTGTTACCAAGGTGATTAACGGGATGTGTTTGAAGAGTGTAAATTGTTCAAAAGTATAAAACAAATAACATGCTTGTATTATTTTTCGTTTGTAGGGTGCGGTGTCGTAGGACAGGTCTCCAAGATTTAGAATCCTGGTCGAACAGGTTTCGTACGTGGTTGGGTAGCAGAGGCGGCTATGGTAAGCGACATGAAGTGGTGTATTTGTAGTGTTTGATCTTCTATCGATTGATTGGCGAATAGTTGTCATTGCTTCGGACTATAGGGTTTCACTGTTTCGTGCTCTTATGCGTGTATAGACGGCTTTAGTACGGCCCGCAAGTTAGAAGAATAAGGGTTGAAATTTTATTATCTGTCTGTCTGTTTTAAACCCTTTTAGACAAGTTACCCTGATAGCGGCGTAAGGGGTGTATCTGTGAATTTGTGCACTAGCGTAACTTCTCTATCTGTGAGGAAAGGATGCCAACAAGCCCAGAGACTGCACACCTCCTTGCAGGCAACGAAAAAAAACTCAACGGCGGTGTTACCGACGAAACAACGATTGAAAACACCAACGCCGGTCATAGTTCAGTCGAACCAGCGGGGAGAAGTAAAAAGTCGTCTCTATGGAGTGATACAAACCGAAGTCAAAAGTTTACTTTACTCTATGCTGCGATCGGTACAATAGCAATCTACACTTGCCAGGCTATCCCGCAGCCTTTTTTGTCTAGAGTTGTGGTTTCAAAGGGTGGGCAAAGACTGTATGCAGCTGCAATCATACACTCGACCTACCTTTTTGCATCTGTAGCCAGCCTAGTGTGTGGCAAATATCAGTCAAAGTTACCAACAAAAAAATGTGTGTGGATCGGTATACTGATGCTAGGGATAACACAAGCCTGCTTTGGATTTTTGCAGTATCTTGACGATATCACTGCCTTCTTAGTGATAGGATTTCTGGTGAAAGCTATCCAAGGGGTGGGTTTTGGGATATTCAATGTGGCTACATTAATTCTACTATGGCACGAAATCCCTGACCACGTAGAAAAATCATTTGGTATGACGAAAGCAACGGCAGCTGTTGGCTTTTTGATCGGTCCGACAGCGGGAGGCTTTCTATACAGTATAAAAAATGAAATTATGATTCCATTTACCGCAAGTGCGATTACGCCGGTACTGTTGGCGGTAATTGGTTGGATAATACTTCCAAATGTGGAGGGTGACACAAAAGGCGAAAATTATCAAACGTGGAAGTGTATTTGCAACCCCAAATCTATGATCGCCTTGGGTTTGGCTTCAACTTGCGGAGCCGCGTTTGCTGTTTACGATGCATCGTTTACCTCGTATGCGCAAACAATGGGAATTAGCGTGGTCACGGTTGGCTTCATGTTCTCTGTTGCGGAGGTTTTTGTGATCATCGCAAATTCTCTGTCCGGGTATTATGGCAATGCTAATGACATTTGCAGGGAAGTTTTGATGATTACGTTCTTCTTTGGGATGTTTGGAATGACGTTTTCATTCATTTCTGGCCAAACTGCGTTGATTTTATACATTAAAGTAAGCGTGTTTAGCGCTCTCTCTGCTACGGTACAAACTTTATCATTTCCTGAGATGATCTACCAATCCGTGAAAGAAATTGGCGACCTTGCTGACAATTTTTCGTTCCGCAGTAAGTTATCTGGGGTATGGTATTTTGTGTTGACATTATCAATGTTTGTTTTTGGTGTTATTGGAACTGGGCTGCAAAATTTAATTCCGTATTCGGTTTCGTTGTCCATTACTACCTTGGCTGGATTGTCGCTTACTCTGATTGTGGCTGGTTTGATTTGGCTGTACCGCTGTTCACAAAAGTAACCCTTATTTAAATACAATAGACCGCCTTTTGTGAGATATTCCTGTACGGAACCCTCACACAACTCTGTCTGATTAAGAAATCGTCCGATATTCATTTTTCTAGACTGATATGATAAACCGCCTCCCCCCGCCTGACTGTTGACTGATACCAGTATCGAAAAAATACGACTATCGCTAATAACAGACCGATCATATTTAACTAGCCCTGCGGGTTCACGTCATGAGTTCTTGAGGCCGCTCAGGCGGAATGATCCCGGGCCGTTTCTGCCTTGCGGATTAGGCCATGAGCCATTGATGCCTCTCACGGGGAAATAAACCGTTTCTGCTTTTAGGCTTTCATTATGTGTTATTTTATCATGATCGTTGCGCACAACGCATACAGCGCGGAGTGCCATACTCGATTTTTAGATCCATACAAAATGCATTAAACGAACTATGATATAATTGATTGATAGATTGATTGATTGATTGGATATGGCTGGTGAAAAATATACCATGAAGCCATCATGACGCTAGACTGTAATGTTATTATTAGATCATTTGTTTCCTGCCTTCGGGCAATACGACGATCATCGTGAGTTCGAGTCATCAATAACGAGAGTTGGAGCTTGGAGCCATGGCCTACTCTGGGTAAACTAAAGTAGGCCCTTTCTGGAGCCCAGGCCAAAATGCGGCAATAAAGGTCATCTATATCGGTTAAAACAACTTTGACTCATTTTGTAGATTTCGGTGAGCTGATTCCGAAAATATACATCTCTCGACTCAAAAATGCCGAGTTACCGAAATTTTCGCGAAAAACCGTCGAATTTGATTACGCCAATGGGCGTAGCATATATCAACTGACAGCTGTCAAGACGAAGGGCGAAGGCCTCGATATGATCTCCAGTAGGCCTATCAGTATCACAGCGCCGCCAACACGTGGTTTTATGTGTGCGGACTGATACGACATGCGGCGTTTAGCCTATCAGTACGACAGCGCCGCCGAGAGCGTCGTGCTGATCAGGGGTGGCTTTACACTGCAGGCCTACGTGCGCGAATATTATAATTTTTACTAATCGGGAGGTTGCGGGTTTGATTCCCGACCGAGTCAAATCGAAGACTTTAAAATTGGTATTCGTTCCTTCCCTGCTTGGCAGTCGGTTTCGGGAAAGTGCGGAAAGTCGTGATTGTAATAGTGATCGGGGCTATAAACTGGAAGTATTAACACGTATACCGTGAGCATTGACCTGGCGTAAATGACCTTAGTAGTTGAAAAGCGCCATAAATTCCAAATAAACAAACAAACTAATTGGCCTACGAGATGCGGCGTTTAGCTTACAATGCGCGATAGGAAAATATGTGAGATAGGACAGTGTCAGTGCAACAGGATAACCGCCGAGATAGAGAGACAGCCGATGGGCGAGGCGCCCAAATTGGCTCTCGGCAGACCTGCATAGTGTCAGTATACGACATGGCCGTCGAGCGCGTAAAGAACAGGCGTGTTTTTACGTGTACGTATTTTACAAATAACGGATGATATATATATGTATATACAAATGTAACTAGTTGCTTTGCGGTGCAGAACTTGATATGAAGACAGCTTTTAGCAATACACATTTTGTATGCATTACTGTATGTAGTATATATATTCTCGAAGACTTTTCGTTACCACTCAGCAGAAGAAATGGGCAAATTGAACGGTAAATATATGCGACAGATTCTGTTTATGTCGTGACTTCTTCTATCAATTAGGTATACACCTTATACCAGGCTTTGTATATGTCCGAAAATCGATTTTTGGCCTGCTATTTCAAGCGCTTCGATAACGCGCCAATGTTGAATTAGTAGGATGCTGAAAATTCTGCGAAGCTAGTCAATTTACATATCAATAAAAGTAATTGATGACAAGTTACAAGGCGATAATGGTCACGTTGAGGTGGATAATCATCCAGAGACCGGTGTGTTACACCGGCGTGTATTGCGAAATTGGTAAGGCAACACGTTTGGATGTGTAGGCTACACGATGGTGCGTCTACAGCTATCAGCTGTATGTAGCCTTAACGCTAAGTATACAGATGCGTTGACAAATGTGCGTTAAGGCAAAAGAATGAGCGGGAGGTTGATTGGATTTACGAAGATGCAAAGTTGAGAGAGTGAGAGACATATTCGTATTTTTTAACCAGCATTGTAAAATATAGTAGACTTATAATATTCACAATATCTTGATGAACAGCACAGCGTAGTCAACAGAACGTTTTGAATATGCAAAGTGGTGGTTGATAAACCGCGGCTTCTATGCGACTTGTGATTGGACGTTGGAGACTCTGTGTTCTGTGATCGACAAGAACTGTAATCGGCCGTCAACACACTGTAGCCTTGCTGCTAAATTCCAAAAACGACCGCCATGACTTCAGAATCGATAGCACTCTTAAAAAATGACAAGGACACCTTAATTGAGGAAGATTCACCGACGGAAGCAAAGTGTGCTCCTACGTTCTGCAATGCTTTGAGTTTGCGGCAGAAACTGATTCTTATGTTCGCCTCAGTTGGATCAATTGTAATATATTTATGTCAAAGTATTCCTGGACCTTTCCTTGCTAGAGTTGTTGTTGAGAAAGGAGGAGAAAGTTTCTACGCGGCTGCTATCATGCATTTCACATATCTGTTTTCAGCGATGGCTAGTCCTGTATGTGGAAAATTCCAGACTAGTATTTCACCTAAAATGTTTATATGGATAGGGTTGCTTCTTGTTGCTATCTCGCAAGCAGGCCTTGGTTTTTTAAACTATATTAATGATGCAAATGTGTTTGTAGTGACTGGTATTTTGATTAAAGCAGTTCAAGGAGTTGGTCAAGGTTTTTTTAATGTTGCTTTACTAACTTTGCTTTGGAATGAGATCCCTGAACATATAGAAAAGTCGTATGGACTTACCAAGTCTTTTACATGTATTGGCTTTGTTTTAGGCCCACTTCTGGGTGGCTATTTGTATGAAATTCAGCAGGAAATTTTGATACCATTTTTTGTAAGTGCTATATTTCCGCTGCTATTAACAATAACTGCTTGGGTGTTTCTTCCCGAGTTGGAAAACGTCGAAGAGAATACAAAATTCAACGCTTGGAGATATATTCTAGATCCAAAATGTGTATTTACGTTAGGAATATCTGCTACTTGTGCTGGATTATTTGCGATATTTGATGCGTCATTTACAGCGTATGCGCAATTATTAGGGATTAACGTTGTTGTAGTTGGTGTGATAATGAGTGTGGCTGATGGAGTGTCGGCCGTGTCAAATTTAATCGCTGGCTATTTCGCAAATGTTAGCAGTACGTGTAGAAAAGTGTCGCTTGCATTGTGTTTTTTTACTGCAATAGGCGTTAATTTTGCGTTTTATTCTGAGCAGAGCGTTGAGTTGTTGTATGTTGATGTCAGCGTGTTTGCTATTTCAATAACTGCTATTCAAACCTTAGGTTTTGTTGATATAATACACCAAGCTGCTAACAATAATGATGATTTAAAAAAAAATTTTGATTTTAAAAGTAAATTATCTGGTGTTTGGTATTTTGTTATTAGCCTTTGCACGTTTGCTGTTGGTTTGCTAGGGACGGGCCTTCAAAATTGGGTCACTTACTCTCTATCATTGACTGTTTGTACTTTGGGTGGCCTGTCAGTGTCTCTTGTGGTCGCGATTTCAATTGCTCTGTATCGTTGGCGTTCTAAAAATGTTGAATAAATTTACGCCAAGTTGGTGGATTTTGAGTTAATTTATAGCGTTATCACCCTACTAAGGTAATGTAAAGGCATTTTCTGTCGCACTGTATCGTTGGCGGATTGGAAATCACGAATATATTGACACCATAAGTACAGCTGTTGTTGGAATATGAATACATGACGTTTTAACCCTACTAAGGTAATAAGGTACTGTACGTCAGGTCAATGATTAGTAAACGTGTTGATATTTTCGGATCGATGTCACAACAGTTATGTGGTACAACAATCGTGTGTCTGCGTGGCAATGAGTAGTAGTAGAGTAGTAATGAGTGGCCTATGTGTATTGACGCCACGTATACAGATGTTGTAGGATGAATTTATGGCGTTTTCACCCTACTAAGGTACGGTACGTCAGGCCAATGCTTAGCAAACGCGTTGATACTTTCGGTTTAAACCCTGGATCACTATCACAACAGTTGGTACCGTCTGTGTGGCGACACGCGACATGGAGTCTATAGATTACTGCCGTGACAACTTTCATCGCATATTGATGAGTCTGTGCAAACAACATTTTTGATTTTGAGGAGGAATAATCAAACCACTCGGCCGTCTGCGCGTCATTCACACCTTGTAATGACGCGGCGTAAATTTAATGATTCCGGTTCCACTAGCGGTGTGTGTCATTCACTCATTCAATATACTTGGCAGTTGATTGGATAATAGCGGATATCTGTGCGTCTTGAGGCGTTACTGTTATTACCAGTGAGCTTACAAGAGCATCAAAGCAGTAAGCTGACTTGGAGTAGGTGTAGACGTCATTTCGAGGCGATTTTGAAGGCATAAAAAATACCGAAGAGTTAAATAGACGGCTGGAGATTGTATATATTCTTGATATCTTGAGTGAAATGTAACAACGAGTTTACGGCATATTGTTAAATACCGCGCGAACATCCACACTTGCGAGCCGTGGAGAACAGGCAAACGTCAAAACCCCGGAAAGCCATAATTCTATAAATCGTTGGATAAGGTGTTACAAAAACTTGACGGCGACAGCTTCAACTTATCAGCCGTGCAGGACTAGCCCTACCCGTCAAAACCACGAAGCTCAACCGCTGATTTAATGGGGCGTGGATATCTTGCAACGAAGCGACGGGATATCGTTAGACTGTGAAGGCCAGGATTTGTCATCCGTTGAAAACTTATCCAAAAAAAGCAACGAAAATCAACCACTGAAGGCCGTAGTGACAAAGGTCTCCAACAGTTCAACGTCGCCAAGGCTGTCCAACAGTTCAACTTGGATACTAACTTCTGGGAGACTAGCTCCAAGTTTAAATCTAATAATATAGACACCAAACAACCAATTGAGAATTTTTGAATGGTGTTACGCTATGTCAAAGTGGTTTACTGAGAATTATAACATTCACAATATCTTGGAGATCCGCTTCTGCTTCAAGAAACAACAGTGGTTGAATTAGAATGAAAGAAAAAGATTTTAGAGAAGAAAAATCATTGGAAAAAACTTATCTGTTACTAGAGCAAGAGAATGTGCTCAAATTGGAAGAAAATATGGCAACAAAATCTCTGTGGAATGACACAAGTATGCGCCAAAAATTGACTTTTCTATTTGCCGCGACCGGGAACTTATTTATATACTTGTGTCAAAGCGTCCCAGAGCCTTTCTTAGCGAGAGTAGTTCTGGAGAAAGGAGGCGAACGAATATACGCGGCCGCTATTATGCATTCATCATATCTATTTTCAGCGATCGCGAGCCTTCTGTGTGGAAAATATCAAACACTTCTGCCAACTAAAACTTTTCTATGGATTGGGTTGCTTCTTGTGGCATTATCTCAAAGCTGCCTTGGTTTTTTAGACTATATTGATAACATTGATTATTTTTTAGCAATTGGCATTTTTATCAAGGCCTTTCAAGGAGCAGGCCAAGGCATTTTTAACGTAGCGACCTTGACTTTGTTATGGAAAGAAGCCCCGGACCACGTAGGCAAATTATTTGGGTTAAGTAAATCAGCTGAAAGCATTGGTGCGGTCTTAGGTCCTCTGTTAGGAAGTTACTTGTATAGTATTGAGTTAACTATGTTATTTCCATTTCTTGTTAGCGCAGCTCCGCCGTTCATATTATCGCCGATAGGTTGGCTGTGCTTGCCAGAGACAACCAACTCAGTTGATGCTACGACCAAACCAAATTGGAGTTATATATTTGATGAAAAATCGGTCTTCGTGATTGGTCTTTCAGCAACCTGTGCAGGGCTTACTGCTATATTTGATGCTTCTTTTACAGCCTACGGGCAGTCGTTAGGGTTGTCTGTGATATTAGTTGGAGTTATAATGTCAGTTGGTGATGCATCTGCTGCTATCGCTAATATTTTCGTGGGCTATTTTTCTGATGTGAATCATGTATGCCGAATAATTTCTATTATATTGTGCTTTTTAACTGTTGTAGGGATTGATTTTGCTTTCACTCAAGACCAGACTGTTCTGTTACTGTTTATTGAAGCGGTGGTGTTCGGAATGTTTGCAAAAGCGATTCAAACCTTCGGGCTATCTGAAGTTATTCATCAAGCTGCTAGTGAAGATACAAAGTTGCTTAATGATTTTGCTTTCAGCAGTGAGTTGTCTGGTCTCTGGTATTTTGTTATATACTTTGCGACTTTTGTTATTGGGTTATTTGGGACTGGCTTACAGTCTAAATTAGCGTATGCTGATTCGTTAACGATTTCGTCGTTGGTAGGACTTACACTGACTTTGATTATAGCTTTTTCTGTTGGACTTTTTCGTAGGCGCAAATAGACTTTATATCTGGAATGTTTGCTCTAGCAGACGGTCCCGAAAGCAAGGGCAGACAAGAAAAAGGTTGCAGCTAGCCGATTGGATCGGCTTCCGCCATAGAAGCGCTGCTGGACTTGCACTGACTGCGTTTATAACTTTTTCTGTTGGAATTTTTCGCACCCCCAAATAGATTTCAAATCTCGAATGCTCGCTCTGTCGCAGACGATCCAATGCCAGGCAAACGAGAACGGTTTGCAGCATGTAGGCTTAGGACCGCAGCAAGAGCGAGCCTTGAACGCATATTTCCACGGATTTCACTGGTATTAGCGCGCGCGAGCATTGCTCTCTCCGGATCTCTATCTTATAACAGCGCCGCGTATTGATGATCTGGTCAGAATGAACTACTGTAGTTAGGACGTTGTACAAATCTCAAGTCCACCATCGGCTAAACTATATTCTTACTTCATTAGGGTGATAAATTTAGAGCGGCGTTCCGAAAGCTTGTGAATGTTATAATTCTCAATAAACCATCATGACTGGACGTTAAACGTGTGGAGAATCATCTTTGCAATTCATATTGGTCACATTTCGACGGTGAGAACGCCTGCCATTAAATGACACCGTTGCCGGAAGTTATATTTCCTCACG
>JASFYC010000176.1:0-79070 GCA_030412335.1 Botrylloides violaceus | reverse complement strand
GTGAATGGCTGTAGCTGTGACAGCAATCCGAGCTGTAAACCAGAAAAATCGGCACATAGGCCTATTCTATAAAATTTAAATACAAGCAATCAATCAAGAAAATCAGAAACTCGTCTTCTGCTTCCTGATTCGTTCGAAACCGAACCCCACGTCGCGTCGTGGCTATGATCACGGCCGTAATTACTCTGGGACTTGGCAACTACGTGGATATACAGTAGTGTTGAGTGTGTTACTCGTGCTGCGAATCCTTGTGCTTGTTGTGGAATCTGTGTGGCTTATGTCACGTTTTTATCAAAGTGAACTTTTTCACCACTTTGTACATTATAAACGCGGTCTGACCTATGTGCCATCACATATTCGAGCATATATGACGTCACGCTTTTCATGATCATTACTTGAATTGAATTGAATCAATTTCGAAATTTGTTTCATATATCGTGCTAATTATATCAACTTTCTGCTACTCCCGCTAATCACATATTATCCGTGATCTGAAAAATTCCACCGCATGAATTTGTTAGATCATGTAATGTAAATAAATTATAGGTATAGTTCATCTACATACCCCTAGTTCACCTCACGTTCATAATCGTTTCACCAAGAATTACCCTGTGAACATATCATGCTTTACTGACTGATTACATTGCTCATGGGGCGCACATTCCTTCAGGTGGAAAGCGCCATTTCTTCTTCATAGATAATTATAGTACGTATTGTACGAGTTCTACGGGCAAATATTGTGTGTGTAGGTCTTTTGAAATTTTATTTACCGGAGCAGAAGGGTCAAAGCACGACTCCTACGGCATCCAGGCAAGCAAGGTATTAGGGGAAAATTTCATTTCCCCTACAAAAACGGCTACATTTCCTCAAATATATAAGTTAGGTAGCCATCCAATTTTTACACCAACGCTGCGTAATAAATAGACGAGCAACTATGTCAATTTTCATTTCTTTTCTTTGTGTCGTCTGGGATGCAATAATAGGAAACAGAAATGTACACTGAGATGAAATTTACGGTCATTTCCAAGGAAGTTCCTCGTACCATACGGTAGCAGAATTTCAATTTCATTGCGGTACGTTTTCACTTTTCGATCCAGACCGAATTGAACCTGCCATAAAAATTGGTATCCGTTCCCCCTCTGCGTTGCAGGTCAATAGCGTGATAACGATCAGGGTTGCAAAGCAGAGAATTGGAACTTGTGCGTTGCGCACTGACCTACCGTAGTGCCGTATATGATCTGAACGCAAAAAAAACGGCATAAAATTAAAACAAAACCAATCAGCCAAAGCAAAGTTACTGCGGGAAAGCAACAAGCACACGGAAGTAGTGTAGAGTTTGTGTCGCATTTCCTTAAACTCATTTTCCGTGTGCGCTACAAAACTAAGTTGTGATAACATTTCTGAATAGTCTACTGATCCTGACTACATCATAGACCCGTGTATACTATTGTCGCAAGTTTGTGGTCTAGCCTCAGTATATTTTGAAACGTCGTTACAAGATTTCAGAGCTCTCTTCCTCCATCAGGAAATCATGGCAGTGTTTTTGATCCAACGTAAGACAGTTAAAGTCGCGCTAGTTTTGTTGTTAGAGTTGTGTTTGACAGACGCGCAAAATCTATGCATTGCAAGTTTTTCGGGTGGGACAATAAGAAAACATGGCGACTGCCAATACCGACGTCCAGATCGGAACGATGTGTTTGCAAGTATTAAAGCAATGGCGGAAGAAGAACGCCGACTAAACGATGCAACGCCTACCAATACAGGAACGCTGCGAACGAGTCCGTCTACATCACAAAACCCTATACCATCAACAACTTCCATGGTAGAAAATCAGGGTACCCCGAAGTCATTGAATATGGAAGCTAATATATCAACGACTAACGAAATATTTGCGACAACGACCATGTCAGACGTGTCGACATTACCTTCTCCTATATTTGCTGTTGAGGAAGAAGTCCTTTCTTCTGGCTCGAATCCAAATTGCACGATAGATGTTCTGTTTGTGTTGGATGGTTCAGTAAGTGTTGGAGCCAGCGGATTTACAATTGTGAAGCAATGGGTAAAAAGATTTGCTCGCGAAATGATGCTATTATATCCATCCGGACAGATAGGTGTGATTCAATTTTCGCATTATTTTCCGTCGAAAGCAATTAATGAACAACTTTACATCAAAACCGAAGTGGCATTAAAGAACTGGAATTATACCGATTTCGCCCCTGCTGTTGACACGATACAATATCACGGTTATACGACATTCACTCCTGCTGCTCTATGGAAAGCAAAATACGAATTTATGAACTCCAAAAATTTCAATATATCTGGATATGCAAAGTATATGATCCTGTTCACTGATGGTACTGCAACTGAAAAAGAAATGTTGCTTGAAAGAGCAGAAGAACTAAGGAATATTGGCGTTATTTCTTTTGTATATGGTGTGGGTGGTGCAAATATGACGGAAATGCGAATAATTGCAACCGGTAACGTGGAAGACCCACAACGAACGAGGTTGTTAGAGGGCTTTGCAGATTTGGAAAATGAACAACTGGGTTGGTCAGGTCAACAATGCTAAAGGATGTCTCTATTTGCGCCATGTTTTTTGGCAACATTTTCGCATATTTGAAGACTATATGCACAGCAGTTAGCATGGATAACTGTATTCCAGCATTCTTTTTTCTGTTCCCATTGTTCACGTCCCAGACGATCCTGCGAAAATTAACTTTAGGACTTCAATTTGTTCGTTTATTTGGAATTTATGGCGTTTTCAACAACTAAAGTCATTTTACGCCAGGTCAATGCTAACGGTATACGTGTCAATACTTCCGGTTTATATCCCATATCACTATTACAACCACGACACTCCGCAATTCCCCGAAACCGACTGCCAAGTAGGGAAGGAATGGATACCAATTTTAAAGTATTCGATTTAACTCGGTCAGGAATCGAACCCGGAAACCGGATCAGAAGGCGGACAGTATAAACATCTCGGCCAACTGGACGTTAGGACTTTAGTATCACATCTTTGTCGTTAAGATTGCATGTCTACTTTGAATATTTGGAAAAATATAGCAGTTTTTGTAAGGTTAATGAGGTTTTTTATGTATTACTTGATTGGATTGGGTACGACGAACCCGATCCGGATGTTTTTGCATTCGTAACAGACTTGACGTCGCCACTACATCTGTCCACTAAAAACAATCGATTTGCCGATGAGCACAGCTGTCATGACACCAGTACAATGTATACCTATAGCAAGCAACTAACGACCCAAGTAGCAACAGAGTAATGAATACCTTCAGAACTATTTGCTACACGGTCTACTTAGCACTTTGTATGCTGTGAAACTTGCTTCGAAGACATAATTTGACTATAAATGGCTATTGCACGCATGATCGATTCACAGGCATGAGAAAATAGGCGTGGTTAGGGGGCGTGTTCGATAATTAAATCGCTAAAAAAACACATTTTTCACTTTTTTTTTCGTGGGGTCATGTGAGCTATGCCTGAAACCCTGTTGTAGGACCATTTTTAGGCAGATTTGTGAGCACCGCCAAAGCACCGTTTCCCGGGCCTGTGACCTATTTACCATTCCAAACGGAGCGGCAGCAGATGTGTTTTAACGCGCAAAACTGGCAAGTCGTTGTTACTTATGATGTTATGAATATCGGTGATGCGTCGCCTTACCCGTACTACATAGGCTACATCTGCGGCGTCAATTTATCAGCTCCAACGTCAAGTAGGGCTACCAGTTCTCTTTCAGTAATTCACCAATTTTCTCAATAGGAATAATATAATTCGTGAAACTTAATTGAAAGCCTTAGATAGAAAAGATACATATGATTACGGGTGAAGAAATTTGCAACATATTAGACAGCGATTGAATCAGCCTACAACAGGCTACGTTAGCCTACACACAATCACAACATAAAACTCTAAATGCTGAATCATTGTTAAATAAAAAGACTTTTATTATTGAAATTGAGGCAGACACAAATCAACGGAATATAATTGAAGACTACATTTGATTTTGATGATTACACAATTAAGATGTTCAAATTATAGTTTATCTTCTTGGACATCAGGGATGCCCCCATCTCGTTCGTGTTCCCATTTTCTTCGGTTGCTCAGGCAGCCATCAAGCATAGGTCTCAATCCGTCTGACACCTTGGCTAATCCCTGAACACAGCAATATATAATTCTAGACAACCAATTCAATATTTTGTAGGCCATACGAAATGATAACAATGTCTTTTCTTTTCTCATTTGTACAGTACTGTATAGGTAGTGGATAGCTGTGTCGCTTCCGGCACTCCGTCCATCTTGGGAGGCGCCGGTTTCATTACAAAGATGCGGAAGCGTTGGAAAGAAAATTCCTCCGCTTGCGCATTCACACACAGTAATGCATACTTGAATTTGTGAATGCTTTCAAATATGCTAGGCTGACGGCAGTACGAGTCACGTTTTTTCTTTTAACCGAATGCGAAAGTGATCCTCGCCGACGTAATCAGTCCAAATATGATAATGACACAAAATATTTATGCTTGTTAGTCGCGAAGGGGCATGACTGTGTTATTTACCTGGTGGTGGTGGAAATGAAAGCGATTGAAACGCAATCACTTCCGCATACCGCCATTAAACACTCGGCCGTTTTCTTGGCATCACTATACAGTAGGTGGTATGCGAATGGTTGTGCTTACCGCAGTGATCTGGGATATATACCAGAAAATAATAGTATCGCGTTTGAAATAACCAAGCATACAATATCTATACGGTTGATATCGCCTTAAATTTACAGCAATAACAATTACGATAGAAACCAGGAAATTACTAGGGAGCCACTAATCGACGGACCAAACGGACTGCGGATCGAACGGACTTTGTGATACTAAACAGCGGACCATGCGGACTCGCGGACCACAAAAATAGTCGTTAAAATTCGTAAATGTTAACGACTGACCATGCCGACTGACGACCAAATAGACTTTTTGATATTAAATAGCGGACCATGCGGACTCGCGGACCACAAAAATTGTCACAGCGGAACATGTGGACTGCAGACCGAACAGACTCTGTAATACTAAACAGCGGACCATACGGACTCGCGAACCACAAAAATTGTCACGGCGTACCGTGCGGACCGAACGGACTCTGTAATACTAAACAGAAGACCAAATGGACTTTGTGATACTAAATTATGAAATTATGAATGAGTTGAGCTCCGAAATCTTATGAACCAAGTTTCCAACGACCATAGCTGACTGAAAACCATAGCAGATGGCGGACAACCACTTAGGATAGATATGATAGGTAGACACCGTAATTCTTACGCAATAGGAGAATGTAGTATAAACTCATCAAGGAGCCGAGATCCGAAATCTCGTCAACCACAAAGTTGGGTGGAGGTTAGAACTATGGCGACAGCTTCAAATGATATACGATTACTAACCTCATATAAAGGAACACATATAGAATTAATGAATCCAATCTGCATGGATGGTAATTGATCAGATTTGTTTCTATTCATCATATCTGCCGGTTCCAAGTGTAATTGATTCTTCTCAATGTCCCCTTGACTGAAGAACTCCTCAGCGACAAGTCTTGCAACCTGGATACTCACATAAATCAACATTCGTTGGATGTTACGATCTGGTGTGGTGTTAGTTCCTTTTGCCTCCCACCAATAAAGTTGCACCTTCCATCGTCATACTTGACCGTGAGTGACCGTTACGCCCGATCATTTCTCTCCGTATATTGCATACGCGTTTGGCAATTACGCAGCCTCGCATGGTATAAGGCTTCATTCGCTTGTTCTAGTGCTCAATCAACCATGACTCGTCCGTGGAAACTCTACCGTTGAACCAGACGGATTTCGGTTTCCCTAGATTGTTGCAGATGAAGATCGTTCGAGGTAAGGTATAACGTGACCTTAATGCTTCCACTACTATAGGTTTCATAATATTGCTGATTAGGTAAGGACTGCGGGTCCCCACGGAGAGAACGGGCCGCTGCCGGATTGCGAAATTGCACACGTAACAATTCGAGAGAAATCATTGAGCGTGACGGTTACGCATGAAAAATCGAGGCAATACGAACTAATACTGCTGGGAGCTCCTCTAGACAGTGTTGGGGCTAGGCCATGCAAATCACATGAAGAATTGACTGCGGTGCAACAGTGAAAGGAACACAAACATGCAAATACCAACCGATTACACAGTAAGCCTACACGAATTTGATATCGCCAACGAGCCAACAGCCCTAGACTGAAGCATGGAGATGCCCATTCATCACACAATGATAAACAGCCAGCAGGGAAGGGTTGCTGGGCACAATAAGTTAACATGGTGAATCCCCATTTCCCGACGACCATAGTCATTTGAAACAGTCAAAGTACGGTTACCGAAACTTTATATGTGAAACAGACACACTACCAAAATGTTTCTAAGCTCAATTTAGGATATGTTTCGTTCATGCCATCGTCATGATTTAATGCCAGGCCTCTTTAACTTGAAAAACGTGATTAGCAGCATTTGGATTAATTTCAGCAAGAAGTAATCGTGATTCTATACGCTCCAATACCTTGCTTTGAATATTCCAGGGCTTTGTAATCGCCGATATATCAGTGGCGGTCATGATCATACCCCTGCATGCACACAAGGGGTTGCGTTAGACAAAAACACCAATCATATGTACTGTAGAAATACAAATGCCACAGAAAGATATATTTGCTGTGAAGATCCTTTCAAGATTTACGAAAATAGTGGAGCTGATTGCGGACGATCAACAGATATCGTAAAGATGATTCACCGCAGATTTAACGTCCAGCCTTATAGTTTGTTGAGAACTTTCGCAAGTAAATTTCGAGGAAATATCAACATTAAACGCATTTCCGCCTACACTCTCTTGCCTGGACACCTAAAGAGGCACGGCAGACTAAATTGACGACCAGCGGGGGTGTGGAGTGAGAACAGATAAACAGCAACTCCACCTCGACTTGCCCAACGCTGACACGTCCCCAACTGGCTTCAACCTGCCGTGTCTGGCATGGACACGTTTCCTCGTCTTAGAACACAGGTTGAATGCTTCAGGTCGTCCCTTCACAAGTGGGATCTTGCGGCCGGTACGGCACGCGAGTTTGGTGCGGAGGAGCAAACCGCAGACCATGTCAGCCATTCATGCCCAATGCAAAAGGCACCGAATTGAGTGACTGGTCTGATAAACCAGGACGAGGCCACAAAGCTGTGGCTGCCCTGACATCTAGTCCGAAGAAAAGAAAAACGAAAATGAAAGAAGAAAAACATTAAACATTAAAAATTAACATTAAACCAGGGATGCACGTTAAATTTGTGGTGAATCTTCTTTACGATATCTCACAAAGTTTGTGATAGCCTTCAGTATATGCGAAATATGGAATTACGTCTCACTGATCATCAAAAATGAATGTATCGCAATGCGATCGTATCGTATCGTATTGCGTCATGATATGCCCGAGGGGAATTGAAGTAATGGTGAAGTGATGAGGAAAGAAAATTTGCTTCACCAAATCTATCGCTTGATTAGTTATACAATATCATTGACAAATGCATGAAACTGAATATACAATGGTATTAATTGGTTACATCCCCACGAAAATCCGACGCCAATACGTCACCGTGGGTGCCAACCGCGCCAGATCCCAATCTGGAATTTCCGTTCTGCTCATGTATGACGCGTGGATATAATTCTGCATGGCCTTGGGTGGCCCGCGTGTCACAAAGGGTGTGCAAACGCAGCACTGGACCCGTGGACACGTGATCGTGTTTCGGCCATTTACGGCCTTATTCAGGCCATACCTGGTTCACCTGGGTGCGAAAGGGCATGGACTATGTGTGTCAAATATATACGTGGGCTACATTACGCGTGGCGTTCCCTACACAAGCCTTGGCCGCCTCACACGAGCACAAATGTACACATGTACGTGGGGACGGTCGAATGTTTTTGACTGGGATGATTCCTCCCGAAATATGGCACCGTATTCGGGTAGGGTACTCAAAGCTGCGCGATTAGGAATATTTTCATGTTCCAATGCGATTCGGATACCTTTTTTCGAATCTAATCGAATACTGAGTACCGGAAGTCATTGTTTTGAATAAAAGCTTACCGAAGAATATTTCGCATGATGTCGATTAAATCGAATCGAGAACTGCATCAAAATTGTCTTGCACCGACATCACAATGCCTACGGTGGATAGCCGCAATAGCTCATCGTCTTATTGATTGGAATCGACTTGAACTTGCATCATACTTCTGATGCCAATGCGACAAGCATTGAGTCGAATCTTTTCAAAAAGAAGGCCAATGCGCTTTTCTCAAATATTCGGTTCGGATAAATTTATGTCTGTATCGAATCAAGTGAGTCTCTCGGCTTGTAGAATGTTTCGAATCATCGGATATCGGATATGTAGCGATTCGTATCGGGTCGCATCAACCAATATATGGACCAATCCGAATACTCGTTCTCGATTCGAAACGTCCATCCCTCCTGTTCGCTATACCCACAATGCGGATATTCGTATTTTTGATTTGATAATAATTATGGCGGACATCAGACGAGAACAATCCTTTGTGACTTGGGCAAAACCAATATCGGTCAATCTCTTTTGTCACCCGAGTGACAGAGGACACGAACGGAGCCTTATTCAAATCTAAAATTTACGTTCGGCCCAGGTATGGCGCGAGGCAGCAATTGCGCGGGACCTTGGGTAACCCGTGTGTCGCAAAGGCTATGGAAACGTCGCATCAGCACATGTACTCGTAGCACTGTTTGGACCAATTATGGCTTTTTCAGGCCGTACCTGACCCACATGAGTGCGAAAGGGTATAGACCATGTCTGGCAATTATATACGTAGGACAGGTGACGCCCAGACACGGCCTTATAACGCGTGGTGTTACATACACAACCCTTGGCAATTCCGCACGTGCGTCGCGAATGGACGATCGTATTTTTCCGGATTCCGAGAGAGTAACTTTGCGCAAAAGCGCCTGAAATATTTTGAGAGAAATCATTGGGCGTAACGGACACGCATGGTGACGTCCTGCGTCGGATATGGAAGGGGTGCTACGAAATAGTACCACACAATTAGGCTTGTGAAATAAATACCGTACCAAGTACAGGCTACGATCTACAGGATCGCATGACTGCTGCTATATCTAACGCCGAGCACTATTGATATGACAAGGTACATTGAGTCCCCAATGTGAAAAAAAATCAACATATCATAGGTGAACATCAAATAATAACAAATCATTTGATTCGCATGACATGACTCTATCGTGCATTTGCATTTGCAGCACCGACAAAACTACCTTTTTCTGTACGTTCCATGGTTTGGTTATAGCGGCTATATCACATCCCGTAATTAAGATGCCCCTGTGTAGTGTAACTGACAGTTAACATGCAGTTACACCCTTGCTTAATTTGACCGTTCAGTTGGCAGAGTGGTTTGAAAGTCTGCCTTCTGATCGGGTGGTTTCGGTTCTGATTCCCGACCGAGTGAAATGTTAGATTTTAAGACTGGTATCCCTCTGCGCGGAGGGTAAAGGTCATGATAATGATCCCGGCTATAATCTGGGACTGAGTGCAACCCTACCGTAAGTACAGACCTGGTGTACATGGCCCCATTAATTCGAAACAACAACAACTGTTATTAAGCCATCAATAAAAGCGGGTACATAACGGACTTGCATTGTGAGACTCGCTGTTGCGACGACATTTCTAAATTAACCGTCAAGCGGAGTAATAATGAATCGATGTTATATATAGGCCTGTTATCGAAAGCTTATTTTGATAGTTTCGCACGGTACTACACGTATCAAAATAAAATAAAAAGTGTGAAGTCTTGTAATCCACTTGCTACGAGTATAGCTATATGTCTTGCCGCCGCGTTACGCATCACTGAGCAATGGAATGATGTGCTGTTGGTCCCTCCAACTTTAGAAAAGCAGGTTTCTAAATGTAGACTTGACGCGTTTCCTCAAGAGAGGGCATTTGCGACGCGGGTCACAGTTCATCCCTTCCCTACCAGTCAATAGGCTGTAGTATATGGCCTACTTTATACAGCAACATTTTGGTTATATCGGTTTATATTCTACTCAGACTGGTGTATAAACAAACAAATAAACAACATGGATAAAAATGTAACAATTACTTGAAGTGGCAGATACACGATTTGGGCACTTATGTGGTCCATCACATAAAACATTGACTAACCTTAATAGACGCCTGTGTTCCTGGTTTGATATCCAGTCCGCGTTCCCTGACTGTAGTAGTTGAATAAACTGGTTTCTTTTTTTAAAGTAAATTGCCAAATCCGTGCTGATGATCGCATGCTCTATCAACATAATAACTCGCTCGTATTCTTCTGCATTGAGATGCGACAATATTTGACATCCTGCAAAAATCAATTGGCCCGTAACAATGAGTTCAAGCTGTATCTGCCTTTCGCCGTAGGTGACTGTTGCAAAACTCCTTCGGCGTAAGGGTCGCGAACGTATGGAACTTTCTCTCTCACTACGTAGTATCAGCATCTAGTGATTCTGTTTTCAACAGCAGGTTGGTCGATGTACAGTTGTCACGTTACCTTAAGGCAGGGTGCGAGTGACTGCTCCCTGCCCATCCCTTTTCTATCAGTCGATAGTATTTTGTCGCCTTTATATCGAAACATTTTGTTTATATTTTATTCTATTCTGACAGGTGAATAAATAAACAAACAAATAAGGTTTATTAAACACCTACACAATTTTAGAGTATCTTGCAACCTTACTTAGTACTGAAATGGTTTGACATTTGGCAATCAATATTTTCAGTGGTCGTACATGTACACCCGCTCACCGTACAGCACACCTCACAGACACTTATTTATTTGTATTAAGGGTTGACCGATTATTATCGCCCCGGCCGATCACTGAGGCCGATATTTGTATTTTTCGATTATATGTATCAGCAGTTAGTCAAGTATGAAAGTCACTATTGGATATCGGCCTCAATTATCAGACAATAATCGGACTAACGTCGATTCTTAGCCGAATATCGAGGGTGATATTCATCATTTTTAATTACAGATAGGCCTATCGGCCATCAGTCATGTGAAAGGGCGATTATTGTATTGGCTTTGAAAAAACCAATATCGGTCAATATCTAATTTGTACATAATGTGCACTGAATATTCGATTCGAAACGCCCATTCCCAGTCTTGATTGTAACTTTTCTCAACAGGCCTACCTTCACTCTGCAACAACATCAAGCATTGGTCGAAATGATGTTTTTCCAAAGTTGAAGTGGAGTACAATCTCGCAAGAGGGTGTTCGATTCTAAAAGATTGAGGAAATTTGATAAAGCAACGAACAGGACTGCTGCAACAACACCAGGGTCTATGCCAATTACCCTGGTCTTTTGCCAATAGTGTACACTGGGATCAATAGATTGATTCCTGACCACTAGCTATTTTTTGTGTATTTCGTTTCGCGTGGGGAAAGATACTTACGGGTAGAATCAAGTGGCCATCTTTATCTATGCTAGCCTGAAAGGATACTCAAGCGGGTGGGAAATGGTGCTGGAATTTCGCGTCTGTATTTGTACGGGATCGTAATTTTTTCGATATCGGATTCCGTAATCCCAGGCTTTCCCGGGATTGGCAAAATAGGCAATTACACATTTTGTGGTAACCAAGCATGAATCATGAATGCGAAACTGGAAAGAATTTCCCATATTGGATAAGCAAAGCTCTAACGTACACGTCCGTACGTCCTAGCATGTTATATAATTTCGGCATAGCCTGCAATTATGATTTCTTGTAACAGCACCAGGGGGCGTAGGTGGAAAATATTCTTAGTCCACGCACTGTTTTGCATAGTACTATGTCGTAGAAGCGTCCGTTTTGCCCCAAATCAACTTCCCAAATCCCGGGATATCGAGACAAAAAATACTGGTATTCGGGATTGGAAAACGTCTTAAAACCCCGGGATTGGGATTTCCCGGGTGTCCCAGGGAATTCAAATGTTGTAAGGAACTCCAAATTCGAAATGTAGAGATAACGTTCATTTATGAAGACCATCCAGGTAACGAATAAGTTGACTAACAATATTTCCCACCAAAACGTTATAGTTTGACTCACTTGGCTTGAAACGCATTGTTCGTTCCTCGATGGTCCAAATCGTGACAAAGGCAAGAAACAAGAAGAGCTAGTCTTTCGTAGTCGTCAATAAACTTTGCAACACCCCCATTCATGATCATGCAATACATACTCTGAAGAGATAATGAGAATATCAAAGATTCGAAATCAGCTGCATCAGCTTATGGGTGGAGCACAATGGTGGAGCTGCCTGGTATAGCTGGTCAAAATTTTTGACCCATCTCTTCCCTCTGAAATTGCCGAGTTGGCTACCTATTCAGAACTCCTACTGACTTTGTGACATCTGCTCTAGCGTCAGGTCACGCTGTGGTTACCTTCAGTTGAAAATCTGCGACGTCTAAAATATCGCTCATCTGAAAACTCAACACCTATACCACCTGTCCTGTAAATGCCTATATGTCTATGCCTACAGTGCTGCCAGCCAACTTCTTCCTCGGTAGACCGTTCATTGTCACTTCTCTGATTACTTCTTTGCAAGGACAGGAATTTGTCCTCAGAATTACCTGACCGTATATTACAAATAGGTTGTAGTTTCAGATCGTCTTGCTGTCAGAGATATGCCTACTGTACAATAAAGACCTTGTTTTAAATATTTGCGTCTAAAAAAAATATTTTTTTGATTTTCTTTTCCAAATAATCAGAATGCATATCATTAAATCTGTAGAGATGCAACTACCTGGCATAGCCTGCATCCTCAGCTGACCTTTGCCTGTGAATTATATTCCAATAATCTGGACTGGACGTTAAATCTGTGATGACCTACTGTATATATACTATATCTACAGTTATCTAGGGTGTGTGTTTTTGACCTAACAAATTGGAGTTTTGACAAATATTTGCCTAAAACTGTAATTTTGACAATACTTTGACCTAACGAAATTACGCTGTGTTTATTATTCATTACAAATTTCAGCATGGCGGGAAAGGTCAGCAGACCTAAAAAACGATAAATTGTGACCTAACAAATTGGTGTTTTGACAAATATTTACCTAAAACTGTAATTTTGACAATATTTTGACCAACGAAATTACGCTGTGCTTATTATTCATTACAAATTTCTGCATGGCGGGAAAGGTCAGCAGACCTAAAAAACGATAATTTTGACCTAACAAATTGGAGTTTTGACAAATATTTGCCTAAAACTGTAATTTTGACAATACTTTGACCTAACGAAATTACGCTGTGTTTATTATTCATTACAAATTTCAGCATGGCGGGAAAGGTCAGCAGACCTAAAAAACGATAAATTGTGACCTAACAAATTGGTGTTTTGACAAATATTTACCTAAAACTGTAATTTTGACAATATTTTGACCAACGAAATTACGCTGTGCTTATTATTCATTACAAATTTCTGCACACCGGTTTTCGGAGCTCATGGAAATCGTGGAATTCAGGTGAAGGAGCGAGCGGAGCTCTGAAAGTTCGTGAATTCCAATAAACCTGACTGGACGTTAAATCTGTGGCGACTTGCTATATCTACTGTATTACTATTTGGATCATGTACCATTGGCTCCACTATTTTTCGTATCATCTTTTTGATACGTGTGTACTGTGTCAACCACGGCTACCCGGGAAGCGTATTCTGAAAGGGTTTCATTACTCTTCTCTGCCAATAGTGCGCAGCTCTGCAGTAAGCTACGCTTACAACCTCAATATATCAACATTCTACAGTAATACACCAGCTGTGTAATGGCAAGGTCATCGGTCATGAAAAAGCATGTCGCAGAGTCCCGACCAACTGCTTCACAGCGAAGACGCTAAAATCACAATTGGTGTAGCCATGGCCTACTAAAATATTTTGGTAGGCCATGGTGTATCCTACATTCTACTGAGAAGTAATATCTCTAATACCACTAAAGTAGGACGGGCTACTTAATAGTCTAGCTAGGCCCATCAAAATGGCTAGAATTGGCCATCAGCTAGTAATAGCGAATCCTGGTCTTGTATTACGCGCACTGACATTTGTACCCGTTGTTATATACTGGATATTCCGATAAATACTCCGATGAGCTCTGCGCTCAGACCAGCGAAGCCAGACCAACCCACTTGGAGATCCCCCAATATCAAAACGAGTCTCACATTGATATTGTTGATTATGTTGGAAATGGATATTGCCTAATGAAATTATACACTTTGTAATCTGTTTGAGCCATCATCTCATATATAACAAGGCCTCTTTAATACGCTCAGCGATATTATTTATTACCTGGCAAACGTTGAACGCGTGTCTCCAGTTATGGTACGTGACTTGACGATAATTTTTTCTTACGCTGCACAACCATCGTGAAAATATCTTTTAACAAAAAATAGGATTATCAATATTTATCAACCCCATATTATATTTGTCTACCTCAGGGTACATACAGAGAGCGTCACATCAGTTTAATTTTAATATTAAGACAAATTTTTGGGCATTTGTAATCTAGTCCACAAGCTCACCACTCCTTCATCAAGCGGAAATTAATTAGACCCTTCGCGTCTAGCCACGCAAATTTGTGTAACATAACTCCCAGATAGCGGGTGGAATTCTATCCTAAAATATACCGCTAGATGGGAGTAGAGCAGCGTAAAGCCGCTTTTGGTATATTGCGTTGATGTGGAGCCCATTTTGTGGTTGCAGGTTTTCGAGTGAATATATCAGCCTGTGGGTCGGTGGATTATTTCTTCCGACTGGACTAACGGACTGCCACACAGCAGCCATTGTTTGGTGGCCTCCTCCATGTTTTTCAAACCAGTCAGTCTATTGGGTCGCCTGTGCGGTGCATTGTACAGGAAGGAATGACATGGTCTGCAGTTCGCTCCTCTGCACCACATTCCCATGCTGCACTGGGCGCAAGACCCCACTTGTGATTTTGAATGATATGGGAGGAAGGCGAGGAGGAAAGGAGGGTTGCCTACGCAGTCTAAAATTCGAGGAATCTCCGAGTTATTCGATCTTGGTGTGAAGCGAAGTGCAAAGTGGTACTGACCGCTTGTACGTAAACGCACGTACGGATTGGCGATAGAATTGATTTGCAAAAATTCGTGGCGGCATGGCCTACTGAAGTCGGACCAGTACGTTACTGTCCCCATAACAGCCAAAGCACATTGTCGGACCAGGTCACAAAAAAGGTAACGGTCAGACAGATTAGGCGAGAGTAACTGTTGCCCGAACGGACAATTTTGCCTTTCCGAAATGAAACGGACACACGTCACTTCCGGTTAAGGGTTTCTTGGGAACTATTCTTAACCCTAAAACTCCAAAATTTGTGGAAGTGTTCCGGTGTGAAGCGAAGCTCAGAAATCTCGTGAATTGATTTTCCAATAAATTTTGCCGGATGTTAAAACCTTTCGTTACCGCCGATGCTCTCTATTTGATCTCTCATCATTATTTAATATCAATAGATATACCTGAGGGCTGATATTAAAATTTTCAAAAAGATGTAAATCCTGAAACATGCGAATAGACGCAATCACAGTTTCATCGTTCGTGAGTCGTTGATCGTTAAACCCAAAGTTAAAGAGGTCAAGCTTTTTCGCTGAAGGGACGAGACGTTTCTGTAAAGGCGGATATAATGATGAAAGACAGATCTATGATATGCGTAAGATATTCTTATATATCATACATCAATATTTGAGCTTTCCTCTGGAGTGCAGACCGCGTGGTATGACAATACCTGAAAAACACAACCCGGTCATTACAATCTATATCATCGTAAAGGCAAATTAAGACGATGGAACATAGTCGGATACAACTCTCAAACTCGTATTATCAATATATTAATACGCTATGGTGTACGGTGTGCCGCTTTCAAAACAACAGTCTTTCAAAACTGCAACTCCCAATGACGTCATACAGAAGAATCGGCTGATCAGGGTTTACTTTCGGTTAAATTCTCGATTTGTTCATCGCTCGTCTTACGTCACATTCTATATACTGATGCTGCTGCAGATTGTGGCGGGCGCCAAAATGCACCGATTGGCGCGCTTCAATTCTTCTCATAATTTGTACTGAGGGTGTCCTCGATCAAACTGTAGACTTGAATTTACACTACAACATCGAAATTATGCCAAAATTTAGCAAAATATGATGCTCGGGTGTGTGCTTTTTTGAAAATGCACGTGTGCAACTCAAATGATGTGGACGTACTTGCGCAACACACAAAATTGCATTGTCTTACCGTGGCCTGCTATAGGTACTAAAGGGCCTACTTTAGTAGAATAGGCCACGGTCTTACCATTGTTTGCAAGTCGGCGGTGAACGTGATCGTCACGCTCCAATGCATCTCTACTCTTTTTTCCGGGTTCCGGTATGGTTTCTAGTTTAAAGCTGTCTTGTGGTGCTTGGCTGATTGCGTATTCTGGTCGCACTGCAAGCACTATTTTGGGTTTTCCTCCGGATCTATTTATCGGCGGCGTCAAGAAGCCTCACCGTTACAGGCCGGACACGGTGGCACTGCGTGAGATCAGACGCTACCAATCAGAATTTAAACTCGGACTACGTTTGGCACAAGGCTGCGGTTGCGCGTGGATTTGGGTGGCCTTTATCACACAAAGGGTATGTATAAACACAACGTTGGCGCGTGTACCGTGTTTGAGCCATCTACAACCATATTCAGGCAATACCTGGCCCACGTGAATAAAAAAGGGCATGGGGCTGAAAATGCCCTAACAAGGTTAAGCATGAGACATCTAGCGTGTGGCGATCCACACGCAATGACTACTTACTATATTGTAATCGTCTGCATTCAGCTCCCCACGGAGCAACAATTATATAATATAAAGCAGAGCTCCGAATGCTTGTGAATTTTATTCCAATAAACTGTTAAATCTGTGGTAACTTAACGTAATAGAAATTTATCCCCGTAATACTGAGAGCAAGACTTTTGTATTCGACGGTGTTGCATCAATAGGCACGATTTAATACATGGGTACAGGGTAGTTCCATGCATGTATTTATAATTTTTTATACCTCAAGTACGACACTTTGCTTTGCCAGTAACTTCTTTTTTTCATCAAATAATCTGGCCTGACTGATTCCCAATCCACAGAAAATACTGAACGCTTCTAATAGTTGTTCGTCACTCGTTGTAAATGAGGAAGAGTCGCCAAGGTTTTTGTTGATAAGTTGCATAACACCTAGAAATCCAAGATGTAAGAGATGGATTCGATGGATTCATTATTAACTAGCTGGTTTACCCGGTTTCACTCGGGGGATACAGCATAAGACGTTGTAGCATAAGACATTGAAGCCCAACGCGAAAAATGCCACCTCCATTTAATCGTGGGTAAGAAGCTTCCCTCTGTTCTATTGGCAAAAGGAAATGGATCCTCGATTCAACTATCATATGCATTATCATATCATATCATTATCATTATCATACTAAAGCAGAACGTTGTCGCCAGGCTACCTTTCGCAAGCAGGAGTGATGAAAGAAATTGTTCCGCTAGATGGCAGAAGCGTTCTAAAAGGTGTATCTCTGCTTTCGGCGTATCAAAACGTGGAAATTAAATGTTGGTCGCATTTTTCGCGTTGGGCTACAACATCTTATGTTGAATCCCACGAGTGAAACCGGGGAAACCAGCTAGTTCTCAATAAACCAAGGCTGGTCGATAAATCTATGGTTATCTTCTTTACGATTTGTATTAGTCGTCAGAAATCGGCTCCCCTTTACGTTTCAATTTTAAATATATTGACATCTGAGCATATTCTTTTGACTTTATAAATCACCCACCTATTACGCGATGGGACGCATCTCGGATTGGAGTACAAATTAGACTGTGCGTTATAATTCCAAGTTCTGAATCTTCCTGAAAATGCAAGCAATGAGAGGGAGGTTGTAAGTTTGTGCATCCCTTCCCCGCCAGATAGTTACCGAAAAGTTGAAACGTTTGTCCGCTGTTGCCCTTGATATCTTGACAGTCTGAAAAGAGACGAGCAATACGAATGAGGTGGGATTAAAATATTGGTAGAGGCGTTAGGAAAAACGCTCGCGTCGTGGTGTAATGGTAGGTTGTCAGCCATGAAACCGTAACGATGAGCGTTGATCTTAATTTCACTATAAACAGCAAACTTTGAGCGAAGAAACATTCGGATTCGTTGAAAGAGAAAAAAAAATACTATTTACAACTATTCACTGAGATATTCAATTATGTCAAAAGCAACTGATATTGTAAAGAAGATCACCACAGATTTAGCGTCCAGCCTTAGTTTATTGAGAATTAAAACATTCACTAGCTTTCGGAGCTCCGCTTCTTCATTAGGTGAAGGTGAAGGTGTTCTAATTCTCAATAAACTAAGGCTGGACGCAAAATCTGGGGTGATCTTCTTTACAAAATCTATTGATCGTCCGGCATCGGCTCCACTACACTCTTCAAAAGCAACTGAGAAATCCGTAATAGGGATGAATACTTTGAGCCAAATGAATGCGAACGGCGCCGTTTTACGGTACGGGCATACCGATCAGCGTGCACGCAGACGGCACCATCGATGGGGCCGAAATTAGTACCGCCTATTGTCTTGATGCACCGCAGGTTTCCTGAAAGGATGGAAATTTTGTGCTTAGGCAAAAGCGCAAGTTGAGTAGGGCCTAGTAGGTCAATGTTTTTATTCCACCATATGACCGTAGGCCCCTACTGCAGTGAAACGCGGGTATTGCTAAGTACCACGCAAGAAATTACCCGATTTGTATGCCAGGAAGTTTAGTGGACAATGGACAGAGGAAATAGCCACAATTACAAGTCTTCCCCATTTTTAGCAGGTGATAGGCTGCGCCTGGGGATTTTCACAGTGAACAAAATGTCCCTATTCTTATTTCGTTTGGTTTCTACACGGCACTACACGGCAACTGCATAGCAGCCACTGCTTGGTGGCCTCGTCAATGTTCCTTAAACCATTCACTTGATTGGGTGGCTTATACATTTGGCATGAAAGGATGACATATGGTATGCAGTTTGCTTCTCTGCACCACACTCGCATGCATCACTGGGCACAAGAACCCACTTGTGAAGGGACGACCTGACGCATCCCACCCCTGTTCTAAGACGACTGAGACACGTCTACGCCAGACCAGGCAGGCTCAGATCCCTCAGACCGAAGAACGTAGAGAAACACTGCAATAGGCTACAAAATTGCGTTACCTTTCCCGTTTGCCTGACGTAAGACGTCAACTCGACGTTGAATGGAACAGTGCGAGAATTCTCTGTGGTTGGTTCGGTCTTATTTCGATATAAATACGATACGTGTTCAAACGTTTGCGTGAAGACATCTAAATCAAATCATATTGCAAGTGTCACCGCCCGGATTTGTATCTCCAGTTAGGATATTCGTAAGATGGCGCTAGTGTGCTTTACGTAGGAGCCAGGGATTTCTAGAACACGGGACGTTCAAGTCGTCATAATAGCCCTTTTTCAATATACGTCAGAAGGGTCAGATTCAGTTCTCTCTCATCAGTTGTTGGTCTTGCACTCGTGGTCGTCAAGGCGACATTTTTTGGCTGGTGCTTTTGTCTTTTGCTGGTACATTAGCCGAAATTATGGAGGAATTCATAACAGTTTAGATGTGGGTATGCTGTTTTTATGAAATGAGGAGGAGGAGGAGGAGGAGTCATATTCCAGGGTTAAGCAATAAGGTTGTGTTTTGTGATGAATACGACCGACGCTCTAAGGTGCCGTAAGGTACTGCAGCCTACTGGCGGTGGTTGTAACATTGATTGGTACGGAACGGCGGTGGCTGTCTTTCTTTCGCGAATGTTGCTGCTGGTTGCTGTGCAATAAGCCATGACGTCGGTACGTTGTGGTCCTGGTATGGAAATCTAGCAGTTGGTCTCATTATATCCCGCTGGCGACATTTGCGACAATACTCCCTATACTTGATAGGGTAATCTGACACTATGACGTAGGCTACGCCTGGAAATGGACTTACACATCCCGTGTTTTAGAAATGCCTGGTGCAAGCGGACAATCATTGGAAGGACAGGGCTCTATTTAGCCCAACAATAAAACGAGTCTTTCAAACTTACTGTCATTTTCATCATCAACAAGCATAACAGATGCTCTTTCGCAGTTGAGAAGTGACGTAGTGTGAAGAAGTATAGTTTCCATGACGTGATTGAGAGAGCTTTGTTCTTGAAAGAGAACTTTTGTCAATTCAAGTAGAACCTGAAATATAATCGGAACATTTTGGGGCGGGGATCGGGCGTAAATGGTTAAAACCAGGTATGAATTTTGTGCTAGGGTTAACATCTTCAAACCGCGCGACAAAAACGTAAGAATAGACGGCAAATCTGGTTTGTGATATGGAATTTATCCTCAAACTTATTCCTCGTCTATGGAGGTAGTTTAACTAGTGCTATTGCGTAGGTGTCATGGTTAGTGGGTAGGGTAAACGCGCTATAATGAGTCGTTTGTCACCTTATAAATGACGTGGACGAGAACCAGCAAGCATATTTTAAGATGTATTTTTAATCCCTATAGATATACGACCTACTTCATTCCGGCGATTTTCCAGTTGCGACTTCTCGAAAAGTTGTGCGTTGTGTATCGCAATTCCGCAAAATCCCAAGTACGATGCGACTATCTTTTCGTCTCTCTCCGTAAATGGCATCGGTCGGTTACCCACCAAATTCTTCTTATTAATAACTTGGGCTACTCCAACTATCTAAATCAACAGTGCGAAATCATTTCTTCTGCACGCCCTGATAAAATATTTGGCGGGCAGGAGGAAACAAAACGAACGACATGGTGGGTATTCGCAGTTTCCCTGCCAGGCTTCCAGTATCACAGGTCAATACATGCAGATTGTGATACCTGGCAATGTCATGCACCTCTTTGCCGAAGCATATACGCTCACAATGTACGGTCTGCGAAAAAACACGGATATTCCCCAGCCCCGACGGTCCCATTTGTAGTATATGCGCACAATGAGCTACGCGGCACGTGTAGGAGTGACCCGAGAGGGGAACAAACACGTGTGTGTTGTTGATAGCTGCTAAGAGCGTGTTTTTAACAGTGGGAGTAAATAAAAGCTTTTTGGACAACTGCGAGGTAGTGACTGTAGAGGACTAATATAACACCACTCTCTGGCATATTTGGAGGTTACAAATGGACGGGTATCCGGTTTAAATCACCGCCAGTTCATGAGCGATTATTCAATATGCCCACCGTGAAGGGGAACATGAGAGAAAGAATAATGGGAAGTACAATAGTATGAAATACTGTAGGTCACCATCTTACCCTTTTTTCACTGTCTCTTATTGGCATGCAAAGAAGACTGGCAGTTCGGAAACCAGTTTTTTTATCAATCTCTTGGTTGAATCTGGAGTCCTATAACATGGCAACACTATGATTTAATAAATAGGAGAGATTATGGTGAATCAAATACCACACACAGAAAGTAGAGATCTTCAAAAAAGAGTTGTATTTGCATATGGAGAGTGAACTGTGCTTTCAACGGATTGATGTCTACATTGTGGTGAAAATTTGATTCAGTAGATGAACAGTCTGCTGTGACGATGAGATATTTGTAATCAGGTGTATAGTAGGCCTACATGTAATAGAGGGCAGCCGTATCCGGTACCCAACCACTGAGCCTTGTACGTGAAAACGTCTGCTCCTAGACTAGTCTCATATGTTGTAGCCGCCATGACTGGTGATCGTTCTTTCACGTTTCGCAGCCACGCGGGATGCCGCTTATCTCGGACGCGCCTCGTTTATTTATCCTTTATACTTTGTAATCCTTCTCATCTTTTAGTACATAATTAGTCTGGTAATTTCACAAGTTTTTGACCATACTTTCGTGATCATACTTTGGTGGATACGTTGTATACGTTGGTGACTTTGCTGAGGAATACAGTACTTTCCGGGAATCTATTTGTGGTCGGGATTACTTTAGAGAACTTCAGCAAGATAGATCGCGACTGTGTGCGTTGACATAGACTGTGAATACGCCAGGGCTCCAATCATAGCGACTCATACAAGCATACTTGTATCGACCGCTACACTATATACCTTGTAAACATCGGGAATGTTCAGTATCTTGCCGGTGAGCGCAACCTTTCCTGCTATACCTTGGCCGAGATTGATTCGGATTTCATTGCCTTTTACCATATTTTCTTCCAATGACGAATCCTGCGTATGAAGATTTTCAACTTACAATCATGGCCTACTTTAGTTCCTAGAGTACCTAGAGTAGGCCATGTTACAATATATGCCGCATCGCGCGTCATTAGTTTGCCACTCAACCTCTCCGTGGAGGCACACTATGTAGTGTTCAGCGCATATCGTCAGGCAAGCCGTGAGAATTTATCCCCTTGTAAACTTGTTTGGTTTAACTCATTTAGGTATCAAACACTTCCAAACCAGTACCAACAGATAGCTATAATCGCCCTGTGCCCAGAGCGAAAGTATGTATGTACTGTATGTCCCTGCACGAATCAACTCTTTTATTAATGAAGCTATCGCCATAAGATTTTACAGGGATTTAGGTACGGACGTTAATGCGTGCGACTAGGTGGTTTTTTAGTGCTTCCACGTGTATTTCGTAAGTTATTCATCGCTCAATGCTGTTATTTCTACGTTTCGATACGCCGAAATCACAGATGCACCTTTCAGATCGCTTCTGCCACCTAGCGGAACAATTTCTTCACCACTTCTGGTCGCGTAAGGTAGCCCGGCTACAACGTTCTGCTTATATAGGCCTACTGTCTTTCGGTTCGGCGTCTTAGATATATTTCATACGGGTGTAGATAAGGCATATGACAAGTGAATTGAGGAACCATTTTCCTTCGTCAAGAGAAGAGAGGGAAGCGTCTCACTCACGATTGAATGGAGGTCGCATTTTTAGCGTAGTGCTACAACGTCTTATGTTGTACTCCCCCGAGTGAAACCGGGATAACCAGCTAGTAATAAATATAATAAGTCACCACAGATTTAACATGCAGTACAGTTTATTGGAATATGATACACAAGCTTTCGGAGCTCCTATCCTATCTGTAACTCTAAAATGTCTGGCAATCACTCAGCAGTTTAACATTCCGAAATCCCAATACCTAGCGAATTTGATAGATCTTTACCTTATTGACGTCAAATAATCTGCTGACGAGAAACTTCTTTCCTTCTTTCTCCCGAATTAAGAACAAGGAACATCTATCTGCGTCCAAGAGTATGCTGATATTCTGAAATTTTTCAGACAAGCTCAAAATATCAGTACTCTAGAAAACGCCGACCGACTCGTTCTGTAGCATAGTTCATGCCAAGCCCGAAGCAATAACGAATATTAAGGTGTAAAAGGGTTCATAAAGGTGAAGAGTCTTTATCGAGTAACAGTAAACGCGAGTATCACTATGTTCTATCCACGAAATAGGTTTATGATGAATATATTGCACGTACAGTCTACATTTAGCTCAGGCTAGTTTCGGGCAAGTCTGGGCCTCGCCATAGCCATCCACAGGAATTGAACTCTAGCAGAAGAGGTAGTACGCCTACTAATCCACAGAAACCATCCTTCTCCCTCGGCCATATGGCAGGTTCTAGACCTAACCGAACCGCCGCATTTTAGTAAAATGCAATTTTGGACGTCCCAGTAGGTCTACGTGCAATCGAAAATTGCACTGGGAGCACTATGATATGAGGCTACGATTGGGTTTTGCCTTGTGTGGCCTTCTGTCGTTAGGCAATGTTGTTATTCTGCGTACTATACGTCAGGCAGCCACTGTTTGGTGGCCGTATCCAGGTTTTTCAGACCAGTCTCTCTATTGGGTGGCCTGCACATTGTACAGAAATGGATTACATGATCTGCGGTTAACTCCTCTGCAGCACACTAACATGCCGCACTGGGCGCGAGATTCCACTTGTAAAGGGGTGACTTTGTGTGACGAAGTTGCACCTAAGACTATACCAGTACACATGTGCCGCATTAGAGCCTGGCAGTTCTTTGACTGGGTTAAGCAACTTAGTAGGTACATAGAAGATGTAAATAAGACAACCTGCAATATTCTGTGGCTAACGGAGGTGATGTCTAAATCCATCGCAATATCCTTTACTAATTCCATAATCATGTCGCGTTCGTCGATAACAGTCAGCCCGGATTGGCCGCCGGGTGTGTTGGTAACATTTTGAGGTAGGCCTACTTGATGGTGAGATAGTCGTCGGGTATGAATTCTTTCTTCTTGCACCCGGGCCACCGCCGACGCCCTGCAAATAAATATGCTGGAACTATACAAAGTAATTTATGATCAGCCAACAGACCGCTCATATCTGCCTACGTAATATTATCATAATTCTGTACTTGTGTTTACCACCAATTACACTAATATATTATATTACGTGCGTGCCGCACGCAATTCAAATACTACGCTGTAGCGGTGAAAACGCGATGACTTGAATCAATGATAAAAGCGCAGAAAAGGGTTTGGCAGTCGTTATGTTTCAGCAAATATTGTACAAATAAGACAACCACCGCAAAATGTGTGTGGAGGGGTGGATGATTGGAGGCATTCATTGCCCACTGGTGCACATTCAATATTCCGCCTTGATTTACCCAGCGTCGGTCAACTAGATCTGCTATTAGTATAATTAATATAATAATTATTAATATAAAGTAAATTAAACTGCACCTTCTCATTGGTATGGGTGAACTTGTCTCCGTGGGGCTATAAAAACTAGGAGACCCTAGTTCATCTTTTGATACCATTGGCTTCAAAGGCAGATGTCTCGAATTTATTTCTTCCGAAGAAATCTTGCGCATTGGAGTTTTTCGTCCCAGATCAAACTTTGGGGATGGTGTTCTGTCTTCTCGCCTACCTGTTTGAAATATTGGATTGTGTCAGTAAATCGCAGGTTACGCATTGTGTTACCAATCGACCAACCAACTAACCAATTAACCGACTTAATACAGACGGCAGGGAGCCCACCCGTCATCCAAGCAGTTGGTGGTTACATCACTACCAACTTCAAACCGCGTCAATCAGAAGTCATGAAAATATAGCCTACGCATTTTTTCATGCTTTGCTTCTAGTGTCATTCATAGGGATAGAGAGGTAAGTCCAACATAATTCCGCAAGGATCAGGATCAGGAGCAGGAGCTCCTTATTCAGTCTCAAACAATGTATATGTTCATTGCTCACACATCGTACTGTACATTCACTCTGCGGAAGTATGATCGTAGGATAAAACGGAAAATGTTCCTGCGACCGATCCTAATCAAAATTCATACAGGAATATTTCATTGCATTGCATATTACAGGAATGCGCAATAACATCAATATGACAAGACTTCCCCTCTGTAGGTCGTTGGAAATTTCATTTACCGCCGCAGAATAGTCAAAACACGAATCGTACGGCCTCCATAATGGTATTAGGAGAAAAGCGCATTTACCCTACAAAATCAGCTATATTTCCCCAGATATTTAAGGTAGCGTATCCATCCAATTTTTACACCAACTCTGCGGAATTAAAAGACGAGCAACTATGTCCATTTTCATTCCTTTTCGTGGTTTTTTCAGGAAAGAGATAATAGGGAACAGAAAACATAACTAATATATAATAATATATAAATAATAATAATAATAATAATAATAATAATAATAATAATAATAATAATAATAATAATAATAATAATAATAATAATAATAATAATAATAATAATAATATTAATAATAATAATAATAATAATAATAATAATAATAATAATAATAATAATAATAATAATAAGGAACGTGAGTAAAAACTAAAAAACTTCATTTACGGGAAGTCTGATACTGTATTTGTAAAAATGCATTTACTCGTGAGGGAACAGCCATTTTAAGCATAAGTCCAAGTATGTTTGGTAACATTCTCGCATTGTTACCTGGCCTTGTAAAAGACCCTAAGAGCTGTGAGGTTAGTGATAAACTCACTCTACATGTGTAGGGGATAGGTTTGAGGATGCTGCGTCAAGGATGATGAAAACAAGCAAAGTCTTGGACGGTACAGTCCGCTATTGTCTCAAATATTGAGGTGACCCGAAAGAAGAGTAGATTTACAAACCTTTTCCGTCGCCATCAACTGAGTCACGGACTATCCGACTGGGTAATTTTGTAAGATCAGAGACTGATAGTTTTACAACCCTCTCTACGAGCCAGTTATTGACCATTGATCTTGTAGCTTTTCGTAGGAAGTAGTCTTGAGTGAAGTCGGGGTTGTCATCCAACCAAGCCTCTGCAACAAATCAAATGTTATAGAGGATGAACTTGAATCGAAACGAATAGCAAGATATTCGAACCGAATAATTATTTCCCTATTTTTCGAATAACATATACTATAACAAGTAGACAACTTGCATATGTTCTACGTGTTTCACCGCAGGCGTAATCAGGACAGAGGTTGAAGCCCCATTCAGTGCCAAAATGTTGAAGTGGATTTTCCTACATATTGCTATGAGTTCGTGGATTTAGGCGGCCGCGTGGTCTCTCTTCACCTTCAATGCAGTAAGTTATAAGCTACAGAGAGCTGCTACAAGTTGCATGCCCCTCCTGACCCTATAAATCTAATTTTATAGAATTGGGTTAATATCTTGACAAGCCGTGTCTATTCGGCATTCGATTCCTTCCCGTATTTGCTACTATTCAATTTTGCCTAACCCTAAATTATCGCTGTCAGCAACCGTCAACTTAACAACACAAGTGTTCCACACAATACAGACTTGGAATGTTTTGGTGTTTATATCCAACATCTTGTTTTTATGATCAATCAAAATTACGGAACGATTGATGGAGCAGGATTCTCTTTGCTTCGAGATAACGCGTATAGATGCATTAGCACAGGGGTCGACAACCTTATCCGTCTGGTGGACCGATTATATTCTTCAAAACGTTCTGCGGACCGATCTTGACCTTTATGTATGGGGGTCTGATATGTACTTGCGTATCATTATTACCATTTATGGTGACTGCAATGCGCCATTCGTCGAAAGTCAGATGCTGTTCATCGATACTCACTCGCTGACATTGCATAATCGCAAATTAATATAACGTAGGCGCCTATCTTCTGGTTATACGTACATCTTGATGAACGTAAATATGCCTGCTTTCTAACATGGGGTGTAAATGAAGAAACCCGCAGACCAATCACGGAGGTCTCGCGAACCAGTACCAGCCGCGGACAGGCGGTTGAGAACCACTGCATTAGCGTGTAACGCAGTTAATTAATACATCGTAAATCATTATCGCAGATTTGAAGTGGGATCGATGGCGGATGATGACTAGACTATAATATGGTATTGCCATCACAGATTTCATGCGCTGTCTTGTTGTGAAACCTATACGTCACGTAATTTTCCCGTTTAATGTGATGAAGGATTAATTTACGTAGGCCATCCGGCAAAGACGATTAAATGTCCTGGGATATAGTTTCGGAAAAACGACAGAACATTTCGCCCGTACAGGCAAAATTAACGGTAAAGAATATAAGGGAAAAGAACGGAGCTTCCAAGGTTTATGAAATATGTGTCACCCCAATCATAAATCTACGTACAGCCCATGCATGGCGTGAGGCTGCAATTTCGCACGAACTTTGGTGGCCCGTGTGTGGTTTACGGGTATATGCAAACGCAACACTGGTCCGTGTAAACTGTACACGTAGCCATGTTTGGGCTATTTACGGCCCTAAACAGGCCATAACTGGGCCACGTGAGTGCAAAGATGTACAGTACATGAGAAAGGTTTTCCCAAACAAAGGCTATGTGTGAGCCTCATAAGGCGTGGCGTTCCATGCGCAAGCCTTGGCCCAACCTCGGGCCATGTAGGAACGCTCGCATTTTTCAGACTGTGAAAATGGTTAGTCTATATCTTCGGTGACAATCAGGGAAACTTAGGGGTCAGGCGGGGCGATTCCCCGGGGGTATGCTTTCCAGGCATTCTCAAATCTCACCCGTATTGTCCACTATGCTCAACTATATGCCGGAAGTGGATGGGCGAAATATTTTAATGCTTCTTGGCCCAAATGTACTCTTGAAGGCCCATATTGACAATTTCTTACTGTATAAAACCTTCCCAATAGTGGATAATAACACAGGGCTTTCGACAGGGTAAGGTTGCTTGAACTCATATACAACAAGTCAAGTACATACCGACTTCCCTCTTGTCAAACACCACCATCTTCCTCTCATTTGCAGAGAATAAAAGACGACTCTGCTGCAGCAACTGTTGTCTATAGTATAACGTACTAGACTCCTAAACAAAATATCAGAAGTTATAGTATATACAGTATATACTAATTGCTTGATATACAACAAGCAATTCATTGGGTACAGCTCTTGGCGGCTAAGCTATTGAGACCGATTTCACTCAGGGTTTCATGACTATACAGTATTTTTCAGCTTTAACAGGCAAGTTGGCTTTGTTAAATTAAGAGCCCGATCGTCTCACGTGAGTTTGACGGCTCGATTCCTGCCAGCCTCATGAAATCTTAGGCGTGAAAAGAGTTAGCCTATTCGCAGCTTTCCGTTCAGACTACGACGGTACGGCGATAGCTAAAACTACACCCCAGCTCAAACCTTATCCAGAACTCCTCGAAGGAAAGTATACTTTCCGCTATATTGGCCTATAATAATGTCCAATATGCTGACACTAATCGTCAACAGCACAAAAATACCACGCTCACAACTCCAACTGAAAGAGCAAACTGAACAAAGTACTATCACCCTCGCCGCGTGGCTTTAATAACCTGCAGGTATAGATCAGCGGTAAATCCAATCATGGTAATCAACGTCGTCCTTTCAGTACCTTGTATCACGGAAACGACGGGCAGACAGCCTTAAGGCCATCGATTGGAGTTGCGATGCCTACTGATCGGGAGGTTCCGGGTTCTATTCCCAACCGAGTCAAATCGAAGACTTAATTGGTATTCGTTACTTCCCTGCTTGTCAGTCGGTTTCGGGGAAGTGCGGAGAGTCGTGGTTGTAATAGTGATCCGGGCTATAAACTGGACGTATTGACACGTATACCGTGAGCATTGACCTGGCGTAAACGACCTTAGTAGTTGAAAACGCCATAAATTCCAAATAAACAAAGACATTTACAAAATGCTATCCTTATAGTTCTCCTACGAGAGGGCTCGGGCACATGGGAATAATGAGTTATGGATGGAAAGCCGCTGGACTTTGATAGCCTACCGGTTCCCTTATCGTTTAACCAGATAGGAACAATGAAGCCTGCAAGTCTTAGCATTCGCACGGATCATAATGGTGGTTCGGGAAGTGATGATTAGGCAAAGATTTGATATGTTTCGTCGGAAGCCCCTCCTCACGCAGCTCGCCCCTATTGACTATTAACTCGCCCCCGGGGAAGCTGCGAATACCTACTGATAAAAAATTTGTTTTGATGCGTTGGTTGGAATCCAACCATCATGCTTCCGATCCCACGGGCGAACGCCTGGCTCACAACCTACCAGGCTTGATTGAACTCGCTTGCCTGTAAGTTCTAGCTCTGTACATACTTTTATCTTCGGACGTTATTGAACATGACGTTATTGCTACTCTAAAGCCATTACTATCATCTGTAACGTGAGCCCTGTCGTAAAGCATTTCCCATAAATTTTAATGCCAGAGACAATAAATACTATAAGCTTGACACCGTATTTATCCCAGTAGTCTGTCCGCTACTACATACGTTTAGGGCGCGGCAGGGAACGTTTGCTTAGACATTATAATCAATCGAAAAGTGTATTTGATATGACTCAGCAAACGGTACAATAAACCAATTGTTAAACAAGCCCATGAAAACGAATGGAAAAGGTAATAATTACGATCACCGGTCATGCCCTAGTAGTGATTGAAGTGGGTAAATACTTCGTAACCTGCCCATGATAAAACCAGTTATAAACATCTAGCACGTTCATCTTGATATCCAATAGACCTATACCGTACATCGTTAGCGAGTGCCTTTCGATGAACGGTGAGTAGCGCAGCCACTGTAAACTGCGTTAAAAGTACGCAAGGTCTGGCAAACGGGTTCCGTCCCTGCTGGAAAAATGCGAGCGTCCCTACGTGGTTCACAAGGGGCATTACGAAGGCCTATGCATGGAACCCCGCAGGTTATATGGTGCGCACATGGTCTAGTTAAGACATTACCGGGTTCATGTAGTGAATTGCCACACACGGTCTACGCCCCCTCGCACTCACTCTGGTCCATCTACGGCCTGAAGTTGGCCGGAATTGTGCCAGGGGCTACGGCGATTCAGCGACACGCGATATAGAGTATACCGACAACGGTAGGCTACTGCAAAATGTATCGGTACCGTACTGAATGAAACGGTGTTATTGGTAACTGCACACCACCTTTTGCAAAACGTAAGGGTTTAAGTACCAGCGATGTCCAGCGTGTGAGTTGTAACCACTCAGAGTTGATCAATTCACCAGCGTACAAGTAGCCTACCAGCAGCAAGAATCGCACTACTCTCAAATGTTTGCTGCCATGCGCAATATCGCGTGTCGCCACGCTATATTAAACAAATAAGCACAAAGGCAAAATTGCTACCTGATTCTTTCACCTATACTGGTAACGAAACAATTAGTAGGCTACTTGAATGATTACTGTCCAAGACGCTGTAGAACATAGACGGACCACAATCTCCAAGTACGCACCTCACAAGTCCGCGAGGATCTGGACGCAAGGTTCTCCAACACCACTAAAACGTCCTATTAGCTGCTATCTAAATTTGCGGCGTCAACACTACACGTCACTCGACGCTGCATCCATGCATAACTGCTTCACTTCTTTCCACGCACAATGCAGTTAGTTATTCGCTATACAACCTGCACCTTGACCAACCGGTACGGAAAAGTACACTGCAAATACATTATTTCTTAGCTAGGCAATAAAACGCAAAGGAAGGCCTACACAAATTCTTAATTTCTCACGGGACACGGGGAAATATCTTGCGGGAAGCAAGCAGTTTACCGCAAAGGAATAACACTATCAAACATAGGTTATTAAATTGGAAAATCCATAATATTATTTCGTGTAATCGATATTATAATAGAGACGTATTCAAGCGCGTCGGAAACACGATGCCTACACGCAAAAGCAATAAATGGATATTTAAATATATATCTTCAACTACAAATATCCCGTTGCTGCGCTGTCCATGTAACCCGACAGACGAAAAAAATGGCAACATCTTTTTAAACATTACCAAAAAAGAGCGAGCCACCTAAACCTGTTAAATCGCGATTCATCCCCTAATTTAAGTGGGCCCGCGGACAAAATCCAATGCTGATTTAATTATCAGATGGGAGAGCTCAACGCCGCTCATAAACCATTCAATTGGCCGAGTGAGTTAGACTGTCCGCCTTCTGATCGGGAGGTTCCGAGTTCGATTCCTGACCGAGTCAAATCGAAGACTTTAAAATTGTCATCCGTTCCTTCCCTACTTGGCAGTCCGTTTCGGGGAAGTGCGGAGAGTCGTGGTTGTAACAGTAATCCGGGCTATAAACTGGGAGTAGTTACACGTATAACTTAAGCATTGACCTGGCGTAAAGGACCTTGGTAGTTGAAAACGCCATAAGTTTCAAACAATCAAAAAATAACGCTCATAACGGTGATTGCAAAGGCATCGTTCCCGTAGCGATTGTTACAAACTACCCACTACATGCTCTAATCGTCTAGTGTTATCTCATTCTCCTGATGTCATGTACTCACAAAAAGTCAAGGTTTACTAGGCTGCACAAAAGAAGTCTTCGCAAATTACCATGACGTCTCCTTACCTTTTTCAACTCTTGGCTTCTCCTATGAGGTTACCACAGAGGATCATTATACTTCAAAAACCTTTTTACCTAGTAGCTATAGTATGCACTTCCGTTACTCCGAGTTTCATCATAATCTTCCCGATATTCAAACATCTCTTGCAAGATCTAACTTGTTTTTTTCAACCTCTTCGTATTTGACAACTCAAAATTATAAGCTTCTGTCGGTAAACCGTAAGACTTTGAAATGATTAGAAAAGTACGAAGATTCTGATGGATAGAGGAAGGTAGAACACATCCCGAATGATGGATTGATGTTTTTAAATTTCGAGTTAGGCCTACACCATAAAACTATTTCGAAAATTTATGATAATATTTCAACACAAGGGTGGGCGATTGTTGATATTTTCGAAAGGGCCAATCAAAAGGCTTGACTTTCATTCTGGGTAACGGTAATTGTATTTGAACGTATGAAGTAATAAACAAAATTGTCTTTAGGAGCTGCTAAGATCTAAGAAAAATGGCAATCGTATGGTAAAATTGCGGGAAAAACTAAACAACTTAGGTGCTTTCCCCCTCGTGGTCAAATGATCACCAGGCTACATCATGCGCTTCAATCAACGATCATACGGCTACGTTTTCTCTGTAAAAGTCTATATCTTCTGTGATCAAGCAACCTTGGCAACCTTGTACACAACGAACGAACGAACGGATGAACACAGGCGTCATGACTTCTATGTAGTGATGCTCAAGTGTAACCTGGTGATCATTCGACCAGCGGGGAAGCAACTACTTACTATTTCTCCTCTGTTTTATTTCGGCAAATGTACGAAATACCAAAGCGCCCTATGCAGCCTAACTGCTGTGATTCCAACATCCTATTTAATAACCATCATTGTATTTTTAGAGTACGGTGCCCTTGCTAAGTGGCGAAGGACGCGAGATCATATGATGTCTACAAAACGTGAAGGAGATTTTGAAACTGCTGCTGTATACACCTAAACTTTCGATTGGCAATGATCAGGCTATAGCTGCGGAAGACCAGGCTCTACTTTGCACTTCTTTCTGACATTCAAGCTGTTGTCATATTTTAACCACATAACCTTTCTAAGCTCACTAGCATACACGACCTCGACCGATCAGTTGGCCGAGTGGGGGTAGACTGTCCGCCTTCTGATCGGGAGGATGCGGCTTCGATTCCCGACCTAGTCAAATCGAAGACTTTAAAATTGGTATCCGTTCCTTCCCTGCTTGGCAGTCGGTATTGGGGAAGTGCGAAGAGCCGTGATTGTAATAGTGATCCGTGCTATAAACCGGAAGTATTGACACGTATACCGTGAGCATCGACCTGGCGTACATGGCATTAGTAAGTGAAAAACGCCATATATTCCGAATACACAACCCTATTCCTTTATAGAGTAATACTAAAAAGCGACAGGCTCGGCGAGCTGATTTTGCGATTCAACCCCCAACAGCAATCAGCGTGTGTGAGTTTATGTATCGGCTTACCTGCAGCCACAGTCGATAATGTATCATGAGCAGCTTGCCCTGAAATGTTTCTAATGTAAATATCGTGTCTGTGAACATAGTCAACGGTTGACATAATTGGAGAGGCTTCTTCATGAAATATTACATTCATCGATTGGGGAACCATGTAGTGGCGGACAATGAAAAGACAAATGTTTGAGGTAATCATAAAGTTTGATTTATCTACGCTGCATTTGTTGACTTTCAAGCATTATGAATCTATATACTCAAGTTACCATTTTGTCAACGATACACAGTTGTGGGAACGATGCTATCTACGGTACACGAGAATTCTGTAGTGGGATTTTCGGCCGACACCCGTTCCGCTTCGATAATTTCCCGCATTCAGCGACTTCGTGCGGCGGTTTCTAGCAAGTATCTGGATAAAATTATCGATTTCACTCTATAGAGTATACTTCCTTCTTTCTCCCTACATCAACCGGCGCGGAGTGAGGCCGTGGGGCCTGTTTATGACCAGGTTGCTGCATTCGCCACGAAATGTTTCTGTGATTCACGTGAGCATTGACATACGGCAAACATTCCACAGAACAGGGCGGGAATGACCTTGTAAGTTCTTCCCTGGTTTATTTTGGGAAATTTTTCGAATACCGCGTCGATCTGCGAAGGATGGGTATTGTCACAATTGTCTACATGATTCCAGAATGTGTTTATTTAAACGACTGCTGGATTTACAGCGCAGTGCCCCGTTAGAAACAATGGCATTACTGCAACACACTATCGAATGTTCCAATTGCAGATCAGCGTATAGTGTTACGTACCGGATTTCGAGCATATAAAGAATTTACTATCTATGACGCCGTATTATGCGATGAGCTCTGTGCTGTTTGCTCACCGTACGGTAACCTTGTTATCAATATACTCCATCTTCTCAATAGCGTATACCCTCCACATAATTCGATTAAAAGCTTCTAGGCGTTGTGTATGCTAACCGTAGGATTGATCGTCGCAACGTTGTTGTTTTGATAAATCCGATCGCATATTACGAACAGAATAACAACAGTATATATACCACTTCTGCAATATATACTGTATGATGGTATTGACGACGTCATGATACAACAAACAAGCTAAAAAACAAACAAAATTTTGTCACATCGTATCGATATGATCCATACGAATATTTTTCAAATGAGTTCTAAGCCAAAGCTCAACGGACTCGACAGCAGGCAATACATCGAAAATGAACAGTAGATTCTTCCAGGCCGTACAGCAACACAAATTAATAATTTCCCACAGCTCATCGGACTTCTAACAATATTCTACGCCCAGAGTTGACTGACGACATTTGCGATTAAGCCAGGATTTTACATTACAATAAGGCACCCAACATTATTGCATTTCACCAAGAAAGATGTCAAGTAGAATCTTTCTACAAATTTTCGTCGGCACGCAGAAGGATTCTTGCCAAGGATTTTTGCAAATTTTGGCATGTAAATCGAAAATGGACCCCTCCTACAGTAAATTATTGTGCCGAGATAGAGTAGCTGAAAACAATGATCTAATAATTTCTAGTCGATGATCAATATATACACCGACACCGTGGGGTTATGAAATCACCTTAGGCTACTGTCCCGTTTTCGTCGGGAGGTGTCGCGTTCGATTCCCGACCGCGTGCAAAGAATTTAAAAATGATATTCGTTGTTCTTTGCTTGGCAGTCAGTATCGACTACCGACAGCCGTATACTAAGGAAGCAATGACCTGATCACTTACATGACCTTAACTTTGAAAACGCCATAAATCGGAAACAACAACATCTTGCTGTGTGAAACGATCAGTCATAGCTTTCTAAACCGGTATGTAATACTGCGCTGACAGTACGATCGTAAGAAGACAGAATATTGAATGATACAACAAACCCGTTTACAATCGACCTTTACTTGTGGGAAAGAAACCACTATTGATTTTGCCCGAATCGATGGAATATATTATAGAAAGGTTGTGCAAAAATTACATCGGACGCCTGCCTCTTTGATCTACCTTCTCAGACACTCTAACACTAGTTGCCGACACTAACAATGCAAATGAAATCAGCGGTGCCATTTGTGTTGCGCGTACTGGCAAACCGATCGACGTGAGCTCAAACGCCACTGCTCATCCGGTTGAAATCATATCAACCACTTTTCTCGTTGCGGTTGAGTGAATATTTCCCTTCTGAACTTCTCTGTGTGATTCCTTTCTGATATATAAAATCGAATATCTCAACAACGAATATTTGATTATTTTACATGCAATGAAGCCCAAAGTGTGACTCTGTTGTTGCTTCATCAATTTCTAGAGTAGAATCGTGGTCTATGCTGTTGGAATTTCTCTTAGAGTGCCATTGAATTTGTGGGACATTCTAGTTCTATCCATTTTAACCGGAGACACCGACACATCTAATATATAAGTATTTATCATACTCATATCATTACTCATAAACGAAGTATCTGAAAATGCCTTAAATTCAAAACAACAACTTCTATCTACATCTGATCTTCACCACTGGTTCCTTCACGTGAACATAGCAAGAAGTTGTAACAAGATATTTAACATCCCCGCCACCTCATAATTTGTAAAACGTATTTCACAAGCTTCCTGAGCTCCGTTCCATCGTCAGGTGAAAACGGGCGTTACGACAAAACTGCGGTGCACAAATGACAACGCATTGCTACATTCTCTGCTGCAATGTTTTTCTTTGCAATAAATGAGACTGCTTGTCAAATATACGGTGACAATTTCATACAATACAAGTATGACAACGGCTCCAGCCTCGTGCATATAGTTAGAAATTGTCACTACAGATTTACCATTCGGCCTCATTTATTTTAGCACTTAGCTCACTAGCTGTCTTTAAAAGTTACTTCATCATGTGAAAATGGAAAAGATTTATAATATGACAAATTCGCACTGCATTCTACTGATTCCGCCATGGCTGCAGCGACAATTCCTCCATTATCATACTGATTTACTACTGCTAAAAATCGTTCACCGGTTTGATTACAAAAAGGACGCGATGTCCTGATATTATGCGCTTGCGGCTACAAATGAACCTTGCAACGTCTCGTCCTACAGGCGTTCCATTCACAGATTCGATTATCAAAAATGCCTCAGTCTGCCGTTATGTTGTAGCATAAGAAAGATATCACAGGATTAGTATCAAAACAACAAAAGCATCACGTAACTCTTGAGGTAATTCCACCGTGTCATATCTATGACCCTTAACCTTTCGCGATACCATTTTTGCTTTGATCTGAATCAAATCTTACCTATAAGTGCTTCTGATATCATGTATAGGCTGAATGTAATAGATAAGCGTGACTCATTGGCTTTACGTTTAGCGGAAATTTAAATTGTTGATATACAGCGGCCAATGATGGATGACAGCTTAACTAAAATATAAAATATGTTTATCGCCAGATGGATCAGGCGTTTTTAGCACCGTGTGGGTAGGGCTTGCTATTACAGTCGAATGGTGATCAACTGATCATGCGATGTTCGTCGTAGGCGTCCGTCGAATTGTCCGTTACTCAATCGCGCCCGAAGGTTCGGTAGAACAGATGCTCGTTTATTATTATGCGCACGAATCATTAACGTTGTGTAACGATTGCTGTAAAAAACTCAACCAACACGGCCAATGAGTTTGCCTAGGCCAGGAATGCAGGAACAACGTTTTGTTCATATCCAAAGGTGAAATAATGAGAATGGTGTGCTGCAGTGCTTGACGGATGACAAGTGACAAGACAAGTGTAGCGATCATGGAACCTCCTGATGATTGTTGCTCGGTAGTTGTGCTTTGGTGCAACCGGTGATGACCGCTCCACCCTTACACCAAAGTATCATATACATGGCGTGTGTTGTAGGTTGAACCATTCCGTTTTATCTGTCGAGCGAGCAGCACCTTGTCTAACTGCATAGTTTTATCTTATATTTTATATTAAAGTCAGTACCGGCAGTTAGTCTCAGTTCGCCTTATTCAGCAGTCCGCGGACATTGAACACGCCATACTAGTCATGGACGGGGGGCCTCCCATACTTTTTGTCACGCTTTTTACAACGTTTCCGTTAATTTCTACTAATTCTACTAAATTAACATATGAACTGAAATAAGACAATTTTTTCCGCACTACTAAGTATCTGCAACAAAAACTTCCTACTGACTTCCTTTACACCCAACTAACGAGATAGAGACGCGAAAGTTTTAGGACTCAGTTTTAAAAACATTTGTCGCGTGAGGAAAAGAGGACGCATTGCGGCCCCCGATACAAGCGCCCTTATGGCTATACTGACTGTAATGAGCGGTATCATCATTGTTATCAGTTACGGGTAACGTACGCATATGTAGCCTACAAGCACAAGTAGAGCAGCTGCGCTTTGGAAGAAATTATGCGAAGACTCATAATTTTACTGGAATTGGCAATTTCGATCTGTTTATTCGATACCAACGACCACAATTAGTGGTGATATTCCATTGCGTCACCACACAGCCCAATGCCGATACTCAGAAATGACACTCCTCCTGGTTTCCTTAGCCCTCCGCCACCTTCATTGCGGGCATTTGCATTGAAGCACTACATTCTCACAGTTCTATGTACTGACACTTGAGTGCGTGATCTCGCCTACTGATTGGTTCGATTTCCCTCACTACAGCGTTCAATCACCGTTTGCCCAGCACACGTAAAAATAGCCATTAGCAACCCAAGTCAGAAAAATGCGAGCGTCCTTACGTGGCCCGAGTGTGGGGTTGCGAATGCTTGCGTATGGAACGCCACGCGTTATAAGGCCCACTCTTGGCCTTGTTTGGGCATTAGTTGGCCCATGTACGTATTTCTCACACATGGTCCATGCCCGTCTATACTCATGGCAGGTATGGCCTGAGTAAGGTCGTAAATGGCCCAAACACGGCCACGTGTACACGGGCCAGTGTTGGGTTTGCATACCCTTAGCCACAGACGGGCCACCCAAGGCCATGCGAAATAGCAGCCTTGCCATACGTGGGCTGAACGTAAATTTCGGATAGGGAAAGCAATTTAGGGGTTCATTCTGCCGAGTAAATCTCATGTCAATCCGTTACAACGTAACAAAGTAAACTGTCAGCGTATTATATATATTTTGAGTCAGTTTAGCCTAAGAGTCGCTACATTTCTAGTCGATACACCGCACTTACCGCACTTCATTCATCTATAGCTTGACTATAAACATGCGACTGAATGCCCGCCTTCTGATGGGGAGGTAGCCTACCAGTTTCGATTCCCGACCGAGTCAAGCAACAGACATTGAAATTGGTATCCGTTCCGCTCTACTTGCGAGTCAGATAGAGTGCGAAGGGTTGTAAGTACGACAGTGATTCCGGTTATAAACTGGAAATATTGAAATCGCATAAACATGACCAGCGTAGACCTACATGACCTGTATTGGTTGAAAAGGCCATAACTTCAAATCACAACACTGCAGCATGTTACACCAGCTCATCAAAAATTGCGATTATAGTAATCGCCATATGTTATATCACACAATTCTTCATCAATAGGTTATAATAAATTACAACATATTGATATAATTATATACCGCACTTAGCTCAGATACATGATCACTATCAATACATGATCTAACACTCGACCGTATCGATTGTTACAAAGGCGGATTATGAGGATTTATGACAGAAAGTGTCAATGAATCAGATCAAATAAAAATTGGCGTTAGGAAGTGGTAATGATCTTGATTAAAAAATTTAATGACATGGCGGAAAATTTGTGGGTTAAATACAGCATATCCTGTACGTAGTAAATTGGGTATCGCCTAGAAATCCCTACAATGCACAAAATCTGACTGTATTATGGGATAATAGATGATACGTCTGAGAGACTGTACAGTACTTTCCAGTCCTTTTAGGCCACACAGTAAATAGGCATACGAGTGTAGAGGGGAATAGAAACTATTGTATAATATCAGCGTCATGTGTTACTCTCACTGAGTTACCCCGAGACTTCATCCATTGTGTGCTCCAGGCCTCGTGGTATCGTTCGACCACAATTAACCGTAGCAAAAACTTATTCAGTAATAGTCAACAGTGCAGAGAGTAGAGACCCCTTACACCACTCTAATTTCGACAAATCCTCACGCCGTTACGGTGCTTTACCTTTTAAATATTATATGTAGCAGTAAATGAAGCCCGTCCGATACATAAAACCCTCACACCATTCTAAATCTAGATTCTGAACCTGTTACCTTCTCCTCAAGTGATCAATACTAGTATTAGTAATCTAGATTACCACTAGTAATCTGTAATCAAACGCTCAACCCCAAGCGGCGGTCCGTCCTCAGCCGTGCCCTTTTACTCAAGCAAAAAAATCACATGATTACATAGTTGGCTTCCTTTGCTGTTGTGCATCAAAGCATTTCCCGGTAATTCTATTGCAGTATTTCGTGGAGTTTCGGTGGAGGTAAAGCACCAAACCATATGCGTAACTGTACCTGAACCACTGTCAATTGGAGAATATGGCTATATTGCAGTCTACACTACGCCGTACGCTACCTATACCAATCAGTCCTGTAACTCAGTGGCAATTCGTAGACTACTACGTCAAATTTGGGCGTATTATTACAAATATTTTTCGACAGCGCTCACTAATCCAAACAACTAACTAACGGGGTATTAGCAAACATTACGATATTATCACCGTATTGACCACATAGTGGCCTATATGCTCTGTATATATTCACGGCTAGAGGTCTGGCCTGTTAGAAACACTATGTAGTTAACAAGCAACAAGATTTGAATCAAGTACAATCACCCAACATACCATTAGGCCGACATTAGCAAAAGTTGAATGTCAAAATATATCGCTTCGCCTAATATCGCCGCATACAAAATGATCCGACAAATATGCAATATGCGACTTATTGCGAACAGACCTATATACCTACATTCAAATTATCCTTGGCAATGTTTTCGCATTCATTGGCCCTTGTAATTAGTCATAGTTTCTTGACTAGGCGAAAAGTAATGAACTGTTCTATACTGCTGTCTCCTGTTTTCTGCTCAGTAACTCCACTGTAACTTAACTCCACTGTAAATAAATACCAATCTATAGCCATTAGCCAAACCCTTCCAGACTGTTCCTCAATAACAGTGGCCTTTTGCTACGTGTCTGGATGTCTACGTCCGGTGAAAGGAAGTGTGACAGTTCAGGAAGGTCAACTTGTTTTACGCAGGCCTGTCTTTGACCGATGCAAACGCTTCGACAGTGTTTGTCTGAATATTCGGCCACTACCGATACCAACGGACGGCAAATCGCATAGCCTATACGCCTACAAGTTATTAATCTTTTAGAAATTGATGTGGCATGCACAGAATCAATATGTGACTAGGGCACTCCCAGTAGGAATGTAAAGCATGCTGCGTGTTGGGCCTGGTGGATTTACTACAGTATCGCAAGTCCTGCTAGTACCGCAAGTGTCAAAGCGCTAGTATCGCAAGTATAAGGCGCTAGTATCGCAAGCATTAAACGCTAGTGTCGCTACTATGATAATGACAGAACCGAAAATGCCAAAAAGTCGGGGAGGTGGACAGCACCGCTTGACCCAGGTCCGCTTCGCTACTACTGCTACGCCTTCTCGATATCTTATACAGTTAAGCATTAAGCCCACAAAGTTACATTACGAGACGTTTATAGGCTAGCAATAATATACCAAACAAACGCTATTCATCAAACTATTCTGACTGAGTTTGAATCTGTTTCGTTGCTACTATCAGTTAAACATTGATGAGATTGTCAAATTCCTTTAGATTAAGTTTATAGTAGAGTAAATACTGACCTATGTTGAAGGAGCATGAGAAAGTTTTGATCCCATCATTCTCGTGTGACGAGTTTACTTTAGACGTACGCCGTGCATTTTACGTTTTCCGAATTGCTCGCAGGCCAAGGCGAAATAGGACGTTTAATTAGCGACATGCACGGAAATCTTATACGCGGATATGCCAATATTCCATCCAATATTGCGTATAGCCCTGACGAAATACCTGAAATAATTGACATATTCGGTGATTGTCGAAGTATTGTAGATTCGATCGAACTAATATTCTAACTCCGGTCTAACACAATTATTCTAGCTATTTCGTTAGGGCTATACGCAATATTCGATGGGATATTGGAATATCCGCGTATATGATTTCCGTGTATGTCGCTAACTTCAACGCCCTATTTCCCAGCTCGTAGACGATTCCGGAGTTCGAATCTTAGTTTAATCGAATCTACAGTACAATACTTCGGCAATCACCGAATATGTCAAATATTCCAGCTATTTTTTCAGGGCTATACGCAATATTGGATGGAATATTGGCATCCGCGTATATGATTCCGTGTATGACACTAACTTCAACGCCCTACTTCTCAGCTAGCAGACGATTCCGGTGTTCTAAAATTACACCCTTGTACAAATTAATTGGGACAGCTTGCAAAAATCATTACTTAGCATGATTAACGACCTCTTGAGGACAGTAGAGTACTGGATTTTACTTATTGCTCTTGTAGAAGGAAAAGATTTCCCGATAAAACCGGCATATTACAGCAAGATTTAGCACCATGCCACACTTCCAAATTAGTAAAGAGTTTTTTTGCCGAAAAAAGAATTGTGGTACTAGATTGGCCAGGAAATTCACCTGATTTAAATCCTATAGAAAATTTATGGTCGATTTGCAAGCAGAGGCTTCGGGGAAAAGATTGTACGACTAAATTAAAGCTAATTGAAGCTGTGATCGAGGTGTGGTTTCGAGATCCAGAAATTAGGAATATATGCGGAAAATTGGTAGATTCCATGCCAAACAGGATTGAGGAGCTATTAAAAAACAAGGGAGGACATATTCGTTTCTAAATGGTTTTTGGAAATATAATTAGGCTGAAAAAATGTTAATAATTGAAAATAAATCTTGAAACTGCGGGTGTCCCAATTAATTTGCACAAGGGTGTAGTTCAGTCGATTCTTTAATACTTCGACAATCACCGAATAAGACAATTATTCCAGCTTTTCCGTCAGGGCTAGCGCAGTATTTCATCTCCCCTGTACACAAGCGCACATCAGCACGCAAATGAGACGCAGATGTTTTCCACTTCACACTCTGCTGGTTTCTCGGGGTATCGGTCTACTGGACGAGTCGTTTGATTGTCCGCCTTCTGATTGGGAGATGGTACGTTGTTCGATTTCCAGTTGATTTAAATTAAACGCTTTGAAATTTGTATCCGCCTCTCTGCTTTGCAGTCAGTACCGGCGGGGTGTGGAGGGTTATTGTTGCCACAATGACCGGGGCTATAAACCGCGCGTATATATTAGTAGTACTTTTAGCATCGACCTACCGTACATTACTAGTACAGCAGTTGAAAACGCCATAAAATCAAAAAACAGCAACAATATTTGTGTTTTTGCCAAAATGCTAGGGGAGCATAAAAGTCACCGCGTATAAACTATGACCATTGATATAATGTAGCCGATCCCCGGCGAGTCTAGAAAAGTCTCATTACGTCACGTTATCGTTGGTGTCTATTTAAGTACGTGACAATAATGCTGGAATGAATGACATATGGTGATAAAATATGCAGTACGACACTCACAAAGTATACAAAATGTATGACTGCGTGCGATAATATTATGACTCGCGTGTGTTTATAGAAATTAACATTCTCGTTACATATTTTCACCGGTAACACCCCGCACCCTACAGCTACTACAGTGATCTATAACCACGGTGATCTATAATGTCATGAGGAAGCGTGTTTGTTCAAAACAGTCACCATTTGACAGCTGGTTTCTGTATCAATGGTGGAGCCTTTTGGTAATATTTTGCTCCGGATATCACATTACGTCATTTCTAACTGTCTAGGATATAACCAACTACGGATTCGGCCTAGGTGAAATTTCTCTTGCCATCGATACATTATGCTGTGGCTACGACGTTATATAAAAAATACATACGAAGGCTGTTAAATGGACAGCGACAAGGCCCAAGCATAAGATAATTTTGCCGTATAGTAGTTATTTATATACTCACAACCGGTCGAGGTGCCGGTCGACGCATTTTCGGCGATAACACGCAAAGACTGCTGTCTTTTGTTGCGGATGAATAACACCATGCTTGCCATGCTAATATAGGAAGAAGAACTCGTGGATTCAATCCGCTTTGATGCATGACCGAGGGATTTGATTGCGGATCGGTAATTTCCTGGGTTAAAGTAATAGACCATGGTATTAATCTAGAAATCCTACCCATTCAGAATCGACCCAAATTGTACGTAGATCGATAGCATTTAACGTTCTGAACACAAATATACCCGTCTTACATCTCGGTCGCATCTATTCACTGAAACATCGCCCGTCGAATGTCGCTACCCCTACGCCTAAAAACAGAGCTGTAGCTGAGCGCACCGGCTAACCATTGAGATATGAATGACAGCACGCGAACTGCGGTTGCCAGAATTTGAAGGATGTGGACTTCATTGCGTTATCGTACAAAGAGAGATTAGCACTGCGTCCTAAGATATATGAGGGGTGTGTCGCAGGCGGGTTGGGTGGTGTCAGGCATAGACCCGGCTACGCTTCGCTCTGCAGGGTACGGCGAGACCACACTCGCCCGGCGAGACATGCGCCCCCCACGGGAACCGTACTTTAATGCATAGGTGGAGGGGTGGTATATGGTACCGAATGCATCGCGACCCGTGCGGAACGAAGCGGAGGCGGGTCAAGCGGTGCCTTCCACCTCCTCGACTTTTTGGCATTCTCGGTTGTGTCATTATCGTTGATGACTTTCTCGGTATATCTGGCAACCCCAAATCCTGTGACGTCATTCATATCTCAACGCTTCGCTCCGTTTTCAGGCACATAGAAGGTAGAGATTTTCGAAGAGCGATATTTCCGTAAATAATTCTGACCAACATGTGGGACGGGTGTATTTGTGTTAAGGATGTCAAATGCTATCGATCTAGGTACAATTTTGGCCGATTCTGAATAGGCGGGTTTTCGTGAAATTTACCAAGACTATGTACTTCATATCAATTGATCTCCTGATTGGTGGCACTATCGCGAAGTTACGAGGATCCCATTTCGCAACTATACTTTAAACAGCCCATGCATGAATAATAAATCTTTTGTTAGATATAGGCATTAGCAGTCGATATTTTGTTGTCTTCTTACAGTACATCTGACATGAGCCGCCGCCAAGGCGATCTTAATCACAGGCCTTAATCGCCTAGGCCGCCGCCAAATTCCTCTGCAGTGGCAGTGCCCTTTAAATATTTAATTCCATCTTAAAATGTTGATAAAAGAACGGGGTACAGAAAGTTTGTGAATAATTTAATATCAATTGGCTGCATGGAAAACTTTAAGTGACGCTCTCTTTTGCTAGTTTTATGTTTAAACCTCAAATTAAATTTCCAAATACTCTCTTGGGAGTGTCTCTACGTCACAGTCGACCTTTTTACTGGTATGATGCATCACAAAAGTATAAGTAACCTCTAATTTAACGGAAAGAGTAGTGCACTGAGTAAACTGAGGCTGGAGGTTAAATTTGTGTTGACGCTGTACTTTTGTTTATATCTGATTGTCCGCGCCATCGGTTCTACTGCTTGTTATGATATATCACGTGACACTGATCATCCGCATATGCTATCATCTACGACTTAAAGTACTAGCCGACGGTAGCTGTAGTATCACAACTATATATCGATTTTCTAACAAATAATCACACCGCGTCGTACTCTATATGCTACTGATAGGCCTTTTGTGGTGATACATATTCGTTGCTTACGTAAATTGTTGTTGTTTTTGAATTAATGACATTTTCAGCTACTAAGGTCATGTTCGTCAGGTCAATGCTTACGGTACGCGTGTCAACACTTTCGATTTATAGCCCGGATTACAATCATAACCACAACAACACCGAACGCACTTCCCCGAAACTGACTTACAAGCAGAGAGAAGGAACAGATACAAATTTTAAAGTCTTTGGTTTGATTAGGTCGGGAATCGAACCCGGAACCTCCCAATCAAAAGGCGAACAGTCAAACCACTCAGCCAGCTGAACGGTATGTTTAGGTAAATTGCGCGCTCCCGCCCTTGTTCCCGTCAAAACAATTATTACACCTGTATATGGGAACTTGGTCTATTCGCTAAAGCTCACATTGTTATTCCTTGTCTGCTGCCATTGCCACTTTTTCAGATTACCTCAATCTTGGCAACATTGCACTAATGGTCTTCTCAGGTGTTATCGTGATGTTCTGTACGACAATTCTCCTATTGGGAAATCCCTTGTAGTGTACAGTAGTATGCTACATCCATGGCACATAGTTACACGTGTCACACTTGTTCAATTAGTTTAGTTATGACTTACTACACAAGTATCAGAACTCTGGCATCTACTGTATTTTATAGTGTTCCGGTAATTCGCTATTCTTGCAAACAGATCGATATATGGACTAATAGCACAGCAATGAACCTGGTGTGACAAGTGACATGAATTGATGTACCGTAACAATTAATATCTTCATGACGTCAAATGTTCGGATTCGGGGTTCGGCAATTAACCCATGTCTTAAGATACTGCGTGATCGATATATAGACTTATAGATGGGTTCGAATACGAATCATTCATAATTATGGATTACAATCTATATAGGAATGATCTATGATATATCTTATCAATACATGCCCCGTATCTGCCAGTAAAATCACATATTTGATTAATATTTATGGTGTTTGAATCTGACGTAACTCCCTCAAACAAGTCCAGATTGCATCATCGAAACACTTTAATGTGGCATGTGGTGAAAAGAGCAAGACTCATATGGTTACATTGCATGAAAGTTTAGGTACCCGTGCTGTGACTATTGAAAATTCCAGCAACTGGGAATCGCGGATTCACCATCGTAACTTTTATTCCTCATTGATTTTTGTGGCTTTGGATTTATGGCGTTTTCAACTACTAAGGCCATGGTCAAAACTTAGTACGCCTGTCGATACTTGTGGTTTATAACTTCGATTACTATCACAACCACAACTCTCCGTACTCTCCCCGATACTGTTTATGTGTGAGGGGTGCTGCCTGTCCTGAATAACTGCGCTACGTTTGGTCGTCTAAGATGCAAATCAGTGGCAACGAAAAAAAGTAAAATCTAATATATCGGAGAGACCAAGTAATACCCCGCACCATGCCTTATTTTCTATGCCTTTATCTTTTCCAAAATCTTCAAACTTTCATAACTGAAAGTCTAGTAAATAACCGCTACCAAACTGTTTTAACGATTCCTTTATCTTTGATGGAAGCCATAATCATCATATATTATATTTACCGCAGCCCGCATGCTGAGCTGATTCCGAACGAATTAGATGTTCTGTATAGACTAGATCTTGTACCGAATACCTTCTGCAACTTTCATTCTCGATGTAGTACTTGTATGATCGAAAGCCTCTTCCATCAAATGACAGTAGAATTGCTTACGCAAGCAAACATTGATCTTAATCATGATTGATAAGGCAATGTGTGTCTTGAATATAGACAAGCGGGAATGCATAAACCAATAACTCAACAGTCGCCTACGTAATTGGGTTTGAAGGATATTCGGATATTCTGGTGTCTTCAAGTAAAAACGTTTATGGTCATACTGCCAAACTGTGAATCGTGTCCATGCCCAGAAACAGTGGAACATTTTCTGTTATACTGCCTAAAATGCCGCAAACAACGGGCCAGTTTTTCCCGATCCAGTTATTTCAATCATCTTTCTCCAACCTTACTAAACTTACTGACCCACCCTAACATGGCGAGACCCGTTATCGACTTCGCCCTTGGTTGCAAAAGTCCACTAGAGGTAGAGCAGTTCAAGACCTTTTATAGACGTATTGTGTTGTGTTGTGCGATGTGGGTGTGTAATGTATTGTATTGTATTGTATTGAATTGTAGATGTATTGATCGTGGCGCACTAGGCCCTTGGGCGACAAGCGTCACTTTCCTTATCATATTAAAAAAACTGCTTTTTATATATTTGGAGATTAGGCCTAATTTCTGCTTGTTTGATACTATTTGACTTCACTAGGCCAAACTGCCGCTTTTATGGTTGGTTTTTCTCATTGTTATTATATTTCATTAGGCTCTACTTCGCTTTTACTTCCGGAGTTGGTACCCTGCGTGTTCGTCTGGAAACGCGTAACAGGCTATACATTTCTATCGTGGGTACTTTGCTCGGATTTTAATAGTTTGATTCTGAGTTTTACGCACCGTGCTTGTCAGATCTACTAATGCAACCGATTGTGCAGAAGTTGTACAGTATATGGTGTACTTCAGGGATGCTCAACTCCAAACTATTGCTGGGTCGATCTTATGAGTTCAGGTAACGAGCAGATTCCGTGCAGGTCACCTCTCTGTTGGTCGACATTGTAGGCCTACTGTCCGCTTCTTATCGAGAGTTTGCAGGTTTTATTCCAGAGCACGTACTCGATAATTGGTCAACCATAAGCCAATGCTTGCTAGTCATGTTATAATTGTCAATTAACCGTGGCTGCAGGTTAGCCTACATCTCGGGTGAATCTTGTTTACGATATCTATTGATCGTTTGCCACGGATCTACTGTATTTTTTGAACTAATAATACGCTCCTGATACGTGTGGGGTGCTCTGTGGTCACACTGTATAGTAGTCAAGTGAGATTAAATGAAATATGCGCAGATATGGCCACACGCAACGTGTGAAATTCACACTAGTCTCCGCCCTCTTGGCTTGTTTTCATAGCGCCATCTAACGGTCAACTGTATTTTCACTTCGTTGGAAATGATGGCTGTCGAATAAAGTCAGGTAATCCACACATCGAGTAGGCTAATCATGGATCTGCAGAACCATATCAGATCTACGTTGAGTTCTATATATCTGTAAAAGCAGGCTTGTGCCTAATCTAGCTGTAAAATTTCATGGTTTAAGAGAGGCGCTGGCAATACCGCACTGCACTCTAAATATAATATAATGGTTTTAAGAAAGTTGTAATTTATTTTCGGGAATAGTCATTTGATACGTAGCGCCGCGGTATTCGTTCCGAAATATAGCCGAAGAAGTTAGTTGGTCTTTCCGTGACATGACCCTGTTCTGGTTGAATGATCACCAGACTACACATGCACGACTGCACGTCAATCAACGGTCATCGGCTAGGGGCGTGACACTTCCATTTCCGCTTCAACGGAAAAATGACTCCTTCTACCGCTTACTGTTCCGCTTCTACGTTACTGCTTTGTCCTCAACGGGCGGCTAGTTTCTCAATGTAAAACATTTATGACATCTTCAATTGGCCTAATGCAAAATCTGCATTACTGATACGTCTTTGCCAAATGCATTAGGCCGAAGCGTAACGCGACGGCTATTCACTAGGTAGGCTAATGAAGTAGATTGAATTGCGATAGCCCTACATGTGTGCTATATCAGAAAATACGTTATGGGTGTTAACAGGATTAAGCCAGCGACGAGAACAGAAACATGATACCTCTGTGCGCTGAACTATTGTGAACAAAACTACAAGGCCAATGTCGACGGGTTCTATTTCTTCCCCAAAACGAATGAACATGGTCTGTTTTAGATCGTTATCTTGGGTAGGTCAAAGGTTAAAATAAGTGGTTTGTGATGCGTTCGTGAATGATGTTAAGCAAAAATCTGTCAGCTGGTTTCTACCGACTGACGTCGAAATATGTTGACGATGACAAAGCAAAGGATTGTAACAGTGCATGTCCTGTACAAATTCACGGTTTAGCTGCTGTAGCAGTTTCTAATATTTTCCAATCGACGTAAGGGATTCCACGATTCCTTAGTAACCGTGCAGATATTAACTGTCGTTCAATTTGTCTGTGAAGCGGTGTGGCTGCAATATGCATTCGTCGGCGGTCGACGGGTTGCGTTTTGGAGATAACATGCGTGCATCTAAATTCTAAATCAACTCAACTTGTAGCCTCGTATGAACGCGATATCTCTCTCAGAACGACTAGACAAGGGAGAATGTAGTCTCGTAGCTACAAGACAAACTTGAACTGAACTCGAGCTCGATGAGGTGACCTAGGAAGAGAATGCGTAAAATCTGATGACACACCTAATAAATTTAGACGGGAAGTGACTGGGGCTGGGGACTCCTTTCCGTATACTTCAAATCGAATCGATTAGCGTGATATTTGAATCTATTCGAATAGTAATATCTGATTGTTCCTCGTATTTCGCTACGCATACATAGGCCTACTCATAACAGAGGCTGAAGCGCTCCCCTTCTTTTATGCCGAAATGGGCTTTTCTACACTTTGCTATCGCCTTGAAACAGCAGGCTATGAAGTTGTGTGATTTATACACTATACTGTAGGCTGACTGCGTCTCTACATCCGCTTCAACACAGTAAGCAGTAAGTGATCTGCTACAAGATGCATATCCATGGCCAGCCTTATTAGTTCACGAAATTTGGGAGTTCATCCGCTTCTTCATGACGTGAAAAATCCATGGCAACGAGTCTTTTGCACTCTCGTTTGTTGTTTCCAAGTTTTATCAACGGAAATTTCCATAGGGTATTTATGCCATCATCATAGTTGCACCGTTGGACTTTTAACCTCTCACCTCTCTGCACCTTCTACCGTACAGTTGGCCGAGTGGGTTAGACTGTCCGCCTTATGATCGGGAGGTTCCGGGTTCGATTCCCGACCGAGTCAAAACGAAGACTTGAAAATTGGTATCCGTTCCTTCCCTGCATGGCAGTCGGTTTCGGGAAAGTGCGGAGAGTCGTGGTTGTAATAGTGATCCGGGTTATAAACTGGAAGTATTGACACGTATACCGCAATCATTGACACGGCGTAAATGACCTTAGTAGCTGAAAAGGCCATAAATTCTAAATAAACAAACAAACACTTTTCTGCACAGTGGCATAGTGCAGCATTCGCAGAAACAACATCTAACACCTTTAGTATTGATTTTCTATATCAATAGACAATTATGTCTGGCCAGCGACATTATCTTAACACCTTGAGACTAATCTATATACTGTACATATACGTTGTCAATAGACAGACTTTATAAAGGTAGACTTGTTGATAGAGAACGTTATAAATGTGGAGGAGATGAGAGTTTTGACATTTGCACTGCACTTTTTAGTCTTGTGAGAAAGTAAAGGGGTGTACGACTATAAACACTATACAAATCAGTCACAGGTATGGATACTATGACTATTACTGTAAGAGCTACGACAGTTGACTCACGAGTTAGAATCAGTTGATTAGGGAGATCGCCCGAATTGGCCCAAGCCAATAATTGATGCCGATATTCATGAATTTCCGATAATCGCTATCGGGCGTCACTCAAGTAAGGAGGTAGATATTAGATGTATAAATCACCACAATCGAGACCATATTCATGATTTTTGGATAAATCGGTATTAGACCATCTGTCAGGCGACGATGCCGATTATCGTGTCGGCCTTGAACAAACAATTTCGGTCAATCTCTACTGCTGGGCAAAGGTTATGACGGTTAAATTTCCAATACAAAAGCGAAAGCGTGAGCAGGCTTACCGAATCAAAGCAATATATATATATATACATTATAACAACCTCTTCAATGTTAATAGACTATCTTTTATTTGACTGATCATCATATTTTCACCGTACGCCCACGTCATTAAATATTCATACTTCATACGTCACTAGGTATCATAGAATGAAGTTAAAGTATAAATCAATTCAAAAATGGAAGATTCCAGCGTTGCCAAGGCATGTTCATATCATCGAATAATAAATCAGTGAGTGCTGTGACTCAATTTCACTTCATCTTTATAGAGTAAACGTTTGAAGTCACCGAAGTTCTATTTTCAGTGAGAGGCCTACTGTAGCCTTAATAAGTAAATGTCAATCACAGAGAGAAAATCAGTATGCTACTAACCAGCTAGTAGTTAATAACACTGCTAGAGGATCGCATTCCATGCGAAAACATGCAAAGTCAGTCTCTTTTACGAAATACTCTTAATTCTCTATCCACTCACCCTACCAGTCTCGATTCGATAGCAGAAAATGAGGTATTTAGGCTTCATTCCATCGAGTAGCCTAATGCTGAACCCCTAAGGATCAATTTGAAAGCCCCCATCATGCCAGAAAAACTGCTCGTGAACTACAGCGCACGGTGGTCACAAGACCTCAGAACAAAATTTGGGCATTCAGCAAATGACGAAAAGTTGAACGAAGCTTGAGATCAGCGCCGTGATGGAGGTCGCGTGAACGTAAAATCCTCGTACAGCGCGAATATTTATGTAGGCGCGACAGCTCAGCAGCGAGCATCGGTAATGCGCAACACAATTTGCCGGCGAGAGAGCATTTCCCACAAGAGCACAGAACGCTGTGTTATCAGATTCCAAAATGCAAAGATGAGACTACAGAGAATTTTCATTGTAGCAGAGTGTCATTACTAATTAAGCGAATACAGGTAGGAGGTGGGATATACACAAGGCGATCTCAATCATGATTAAGATCGCCTTGGATATACAGCAAGCAGTCACGTCTGTGCGGGCATGTTGTCGCGTGATTTCCATCAAAGGATTGCCTAGTTACGTAGGCCTACTATCGTGTCGTAGCAGTAGCAAGTATTTCGTTTTGTGACCCTAGAGATATATACTGTAAGTGGAGGTACTCTGTGTTTTACCATAGTGTAGGTATACTTAACCACTGAACCACATTGCCACAATTGTATTATAGTACCCGTAGCTCGGCAAAGCTGTAAGCAACGTTTGGTATACAAAATTCAGGGCTTTGTTCTATCTAATCTATGCAGAGCTGCAGTCACAGCTGGCCCTAGCTGACGGTTAGAATATTGTATAAGTTGTTAATAGAGATAAGACGCACATGTTTCGAAAAGCATGAAAGGATATAAAGTATCAAATACCGGCATGAAGTTGTAGATTTTAGGCCTACTGTATAACATGGTAATTTTGATGATACTAGGAGAACAGCACATTTTCCGTGTGAAAAGAACACCTGCTAAATCTAATCGACAGTTGAGGTAGTCTTGTATGTCGAGGCCGAGGTTATTCATCACAAAGTAGACAGCAATAGTACAGTACGGCAGGTTTATTATAGTGTAGGAGAATATGTATTTATATATCACATAGGTTAACTTTTGACACGGGATGAGACAGCCTGAATGTCAAAACAGGATACCCGTTGGCAGCACCAGGCGTAGGAATGGTACGGTACGTTAGGCCTGTGACGGTACCGTACGTTGTAGATTACGTGTACGTCATCTTGCAGTCCGCTAAACATTGAAGGGGATTCGCAGTTGTATTTGTTACGCTGCCGTAGTTTTTAGACGAGATGTGACATGAAGAGGTGAGCTTAAGCTAAACTATGATACGAGTAGGCCACACCTCCACGAGTGCCTTACGGTACTGTATGGTACGATGGTACGTTGAGCAGTACCCTAGATGTACCTCACAATACGTTTAGGTTACCAAAAGGTAGTTTGTAGTTTGTAGTTTCGATAGGAGATGCGACATCTTGTAAGCTAAATTATATTGCAAGTTGGCTGCAGGGCTGCACCAACGCAAGTAGAGTCTAGTAGGCTTGCATGTACCTCAGCATATTTTCACGTACAGCCAGGGGATTTGTACCAGCCTTACTTTAACACAAAATGAACAGCCACTAAGCCACTAAGTGTGACAGCAATTGACGTAAGTACATGCGGAATGTATGTGCAACAATGAGATTTCGATCGATCAATTGAATCCTATCTAACGATTTTTCACGGTTGGGGGGCTGAACGCATAGTAGTATTAGAATTTCTCATGCCAGAGTCTCGATTTTCGTATAATTGACAGAATTTAGTCATTTTAGTGTTGCTCTGACTGCATTAAACTTGTGCTTAGAGTACATATACCCATAAAATAATTCGAAAAATAAGTTAAGGGTACTACATTACCTCTCATGGCAACTATTTCAATGATATGTATAGGCCATACTGACGCTGCACGCCGCTATGAAAACTTGAATGTGTAGGCTTATTTATGATTCACAAGGAGTTTGGTTCTCCTGCTATTGGCTATTTTAAAGTGCCATATAGTCCGGAAATGGGATTCACCCATGTCAGCTATTTTCGCTACAAACCTCCATCGAATTTCTATGTTTTCCACTGTATTTGTCGGTCTTTGAGGGGCAAAGGGAGTACGCGCTACGTACAGACTAGAGCTAGAGAAAGGGGCACGACTGGAACCACTAATGAGAGGGATTGGTGACGAGACGTGGATCACCATTTAGCCACCTGGCCTTGTCTGAATATTTTAATTTTTAAACCAGCTAAGCGGGCGTACCGGTACCAAAAAGTCTTTTGAAATTTTACTTTTTCTGAAATTTAGTCCATTCCATTATCCCTTTTCAAGCCATCGTCATATTGTCACCGCTGTCCCGTCGATTTCGTGTTTTCGTTGGATGGCTTTACCACATAATCAACCCTAGCCTTCTCGTAGTACCAAAGCGAATGCATGGCGTAAGCCTGGTGTTTGGTTGATTGCTTATAGTACCTTCCTTGGGTGGTCTCTACTGTTACAAGAGATTATTGATTGCATCAAATGTAAACATATGGCTTGCTAACTTTCAGCGATCAATTCTGTTTAGCTGAGGGGCATTGATTAAAGTACAATGGATAGTCTAACTGAGAACGGCAATCATGCGCACCATTTAACGAGCATCTCTAGAATATACCTTGAATGCACACATGCGAATCAATTCTCAGGTCATTGGAGCGAAAGCAGTTAGTCAAGATAGGCAACTCCCCTCAGGCATGAACAGTATCGGGGGGATGCGGAAAGTTTTGTTTGTCATGGTGATCCGGGCTTTACACCAGATGTATCGACACGCGTACTAAGCACTGACGTAGCGATTATGACCATAGTAGTTCCAGTTGTTTTGAATTTATGGCGTTGTCAACTACTAAGGTTATGTACGCCAGGTCAGCGCTTACGGTACACGGGTCACTTCTGGTTTATAGCCCAGATCACTATCACTACCACAACCTCCGCACTTCCCTAATACTGAATGCCAAGCAGAGAGTAATGGAGCAATTGTAACGTCTTTGGATTGACTCGGTCGGGAATAGAACCTGGAACCTCTCGATCAGAAGGCGGACTGTCAAACCATCACTCGGCTAACTGAGCGATTACCATAGTAGTTGAAAACGCCATAAATCCTAAACAGCAGCAGTAAACACTAAACCTATATTGAATGTCCCTAGCATGATTTCCATTTATCTTCGTGTTATATTAAGAATAAGAACAGTTCTAGAGTGCCTAGAATGTCCCTAGCGTGGCGTGTATATGACCCCAGCCGTTGAAAACGACAAATAAAATATCCAGAGTCCGTTTTCATTTGATTTTATATGCTGTGAATTCCAAACAACAACCCTGCCTTATGTGTCTTTGTGCGTTGAAGTAGATCTGTTAATGTAAAGTGTATGCTTGGTAATCTTTCTCTTTCCGATGTCTATGAAACGCTGAAATGATTTATCCTACTAATTGTTCTGTAATTCCTCCCGTCATGAAAGCAGTAAATTACATTGCCATCGCCTTAGTTCTGTCTGGATGATAACATTGAGTTATGGTCTGTACACAGGGAATATCGATGTCGACATCGGTACCGACGTGTAGTACTAGTCGGCAGATGTATAGACACGGACGGCCAGTATTTATTGTGGCAACTTGTTAGGCGTTTGAACGTCCCTTTTCACTACGTATTGTGGTGGTGTTGGTTATATTCATTTACGATTGGTCACTGCACTGCCATCTGCTTACTTTCTTCTCCAGGCTATTGGCCTATCATTCAAGGCTCGACTGATAGGCTATATAAATTTTACCGATACCGATGTCACCGATATTTTGCGTCTTGGCCGGTAAAGCCGATATTTTGGCCGATATCGTGAGTATAGGCCCACAGCTTTCACAAGCTACGCTAAGTCTACCGAATGAACTGGCACATACCCTAAATTTATCCAAGACAGCGCTGGTAGTTATGCAGAGTAGCTCACAAGGGGTGGTCATCATGTGCTGATGTCAGTTTGTCAATAACAAGGGGGTCACAGTTCAGCATCCGGGCAATCTTGGGATCATGCAACTCGATATGATCAACTCCAAAAAGACTCAGTGGTGACGTCATCAAAATATGGTTATAATTGGAGATTAGTGCCGATGCCGGTACTTTTGTGAGGTGAGATATCGGCCACCGATATATCAGTCGGACACTAATGATTGGGCTGTACTATTTAATTAGGATGTTCTTCCTGTTTCGGCCGTCCGCATATATTCGTTTGACCTAGTGACCTACTGTGGCGGTGAATTTAATTTTCGCCCTTTAACATTATTTACTAGTATAGCTTTCAGAAAAATTGACTGCTTGTTGATCGCAGCAGGTACAATAAAACGATGTAGATCTTGATATTGGGATTCTCTTAAGGATGTTATTAGGAAATTGTTAGTGACGGAAGATGATATTAGGTCATCGTCAAGGTGTTTTGATTTGGAGAGAACTCAATTTTAAGGCATCCAATAAGGGGCCCTGTTATGTTTCCATGCACTGATTTATTCCAAGACAACCAATACGAAAACTAAATTATACATCGACTAAACAATACGATACAAAGCACCGCGTGCGAGCGACGGCCGGCGAGAGACTGCCTATGCTTTGCCATGTTTTCAATATAAAGCTAATTGATTACACGCTTAAATCAATGATAAGCGCCATTCATTACAGGCTGACCAGCATTTGAGGGGCGCAAAATGTATACCCGCCCGGGCCTAAAATTTCTCTAAGCGGCACTTGACGAAAATATACAGTCATAACTTATTCATCTGCTAGCACGATAAATTTCTGGTGACACCATATATACTTCTCCGTGTATCTGTAGGTTTCTGTTTTTTATTGCAAGATGTAAAAGCACAAAGGTCTCGTGCACCAGATATTCTGTAAGAGAAATATGGTTATAATAGCCGTTTAGATGATTTAACAAAATCAATATCGATATATATCAATTCTGGCATTGTAAACAGATTAAATAGGTTCGTGGAAATACTGATGACGGAAACCAAATAATCGCGACGTTTGAACTCGATACTTTAGGCACAGTAAATCATTTTCGTGATCCGTGATCATTTAGCAGCGGTTATTCGCCTGACGGCCTCATGTCGCAACCCACCACATTTCCGTGGCTTGGAACGGGAACTGGTTTAATTAACAAGGGAGTCTACGCCATCGTGGGAGAGTTATCTCAGAAACAGTACGCAAAAATTGACATGGAATGTCACATCGCCGTGTTGTGAAAGAGCCAAACCAATTTATATGCAGTAAATATATTCCCTGTTTGTAATTACTATCAGTTCACCTTCGGCCGATCGTGGCGGCGGGACTAACTGCATTGCGTCGCCAATCGCCAGGGATTAAAAAGAATATTGAACTCCATTTCGCGATTTCGGTAACTTCAAACAGCCATACCATAAGTAACATAACATTTTGTCAACTATCGCCACTGAAATACTTGAAATTCTAACGTTTTTAACTACTTACTGTAGCTCATGTATACCCAGCAAATGCATATTTCGGTTACGCTTACGCGTGTCAATTCTCTGGTCTATTATCCCTGATCACTAGGCCGTGTTTTTGAAACGTCAAAATATATTCAAAATTTGTCAAAAGTGACTCATTAGGTCAAAGATTTTGACCGAATTCAAAATTTGTGACCTAACACCTTCCTGCGAAATTTCATCGAAATTGCCGAGTTGGCTACTTATTCAGAACTCCTACTGACCTCGCGACGTCTGCCCTAGTGTCAGGTCATGATGTGGTTACTTTCAGTTGAAAAACTATGATTTCGAAAATATCATTCATCTGAAGACTCAGCACCTACCACATGTCCTGTAAATGCCTATATTGCCTGTGCCCTATGTCTACAGTGCTGCCAGCCAATGCCTTCCTCTGTATAGCGTTCATTCTCATTTCTCGGTAAACGTCTTTGCACGGACAGGAATTTGTCCCCAGAATTATACCTAACCGTATAGCCTATTACAAATAGGTTGTAGATCCAGATAGTTTTGCTGTCAGAGATAATATGATATGCCTACCGCACAGTAACCACATTGTTTTACATCTGTGCTTCTAAACATGTAAGTTTTTCTCCAAATAATCAGACTTTTGTATCAGTAAATCCGTAGCGATGCAGCTATCTGCTACAGCCTGGATCGTCTACTGACCTTTTTCGGTGTGTTAAGATTTGCAATGCAACAATAAACGCAGCGTAATTTCGTTCGGTCAAAATATTGTCAAAATTCCAGAATTTTCGGTCAAAATTTGTCAAACTTCCGATTTGTTAGGTCAACATTCCTCGTTCTTTTAGGTCAAAATAAAATGCCCTACTGATCACTATCACAACCGCAACCCCCAACACAGATCGATACTGATTGCTAAGCAGGCGAGGATATCAATATAATAGTCTTTGATTTGAGTCGGTCGGGAATCAAACTCGGGACCTCGCGATCAGAAGACGACGGACTTATCTTTATGACAGTATTTCAAATATTGCGTTTCTCATAACCATAAGAGATTGAGCTCACATTTATGCTTCATGGTTGTCAATGATATATTCAGTTATTTGTGATTTAAAGGCACTGCGTGTTGATAGGATACCAATACGTACAACAACGACATCGAAAACTACCCGGGTATGATGTCTTATGTGCTGTGAAGCGTTATGATAGATTGACTATAAAGCCGGCTGTACTAGCGTACTGGTAATCGCAAATGCAAACACAGCGCTTTGTGAAGTAATTTCTACGGAAATATTCTCTGCAAACATACACACCATTCTCTGTCGGTGCGGGATAAATTTCCTAGAATACAATAGTATATACCCAGTGTAAATCGAATTTATACATTATATGTACAATCCTAAGTTATGAGGAATACTGTACGATGCAGACTTGATGTCTGAACAACTACAGTCTGTAAGTGTAGCGGGAAGAAAGTATGTTGCAGTGCCATCCGTATTTTTGCAATATAATATTCTTTTGGCATATTGAAATGCGATGAAAACAGAATCCAAATGCGATAGCCATACGATAAGGATGTGTAGCGTGCGCCGTGTTGCCATGGAGACACAACAGTATCGCCTATGCGAAAGAAAATTAATCTAGTAACGCTGTTAGTAATGCAGGAAAGGGCATAGAAGTATCAGAAAACAGGTGTTTGGTCTAATTTGCAGCACGCAGTGAAGTTTATGGCAGTGCCGAAAGAGTATATTGCAGTCATAAAAATGCGAGAGTCCCTACATCGCCCGCATTTCGGGTTGCCAAGACTTGCGCATGGAACGCCACGCGTTATGAGGCCCACACATGGCCTTGTTAGGGAAATACCTCGCCAATGTATACATCTTTGCCACAGATGGCCCATGCCTTATCGCACTCACGTGGGCCAGTTATGACCTGAGTAAGGCCGTAAATGGCCCACACACGACCACGTGTACACAGGCCAGTGTTGCGTTTGCATAACCCTAACTACACATGGGCCACCAAAGGACATGCGAAATTGCACCCTCGCGCTATACGTGGGCCGTACGTAATCTATAGATAGACGGAATATATAGATTTCTTATTGAGAGGCTTTGGTAACTGACAGTTGTACGTGAATAGTCTTAGTTAGTACTGAGATGTAGTCCTAGTAACGCCTGATAGTAATCCATAAGCACTGTGATAAACTGATAATGTCATTGCCTTTTCAACTACTTATGTAATGTACCACAGGTCAACGCTTATATGAATATCAACATTTCCCGTTTATTGGCCAGATCACTATCATAACTACAACCCTCCGTACTCCTCCGATACTGCCTGCCAAGCAGACAACGGAGACACGGGACATATTCTAATTTTCCATTCTTTGTTTGGACTCAAACGGGAATCGAAACTGGAACCTACCCATCAGGAGGCGGATAGTCAAACCACTCGGCCAACTGAGCGGTAGCTTTAACTGTTACAAATCTAAAATTTGGAGCGTATCTTTAAATCACTTTTGGAACGGATACCAATTTTAATATCGTCGATGTGACTCGGTCGGGAATCGAACCGGGAGATCTCCTTATCAGAAGGCGGACAGTCGAACCACCAGCCAAGTTGAGTCGTCACAGATTGTACAGAGGGCCTGCGGCGAAAAAGTAATAATGACTATGCTATGGTAAGGTCCTTCTCGTGATTCTTTACGTATAGTGGTACCGGCGTTTGAAGTGATTGTTGTCTCGTGTTGTCTTCGTGTTTACAATATTACTCCTTTTGTTTACGCAACAACTTGAAAAAAAATTAAACGTTCAGTTGGCCGAGTGGGTTAGACTGTCCGCTTTCTGATCGGAAGGTTGCGGGTTCGATTCCCGACCGAGTCAAATCGAACAGTTTAAAATTAGTATCCGTTTCTTCCCTGCTATTGGCAGTCGGTTTCGGGGAAGTGCGGAGAGCTGTGATTGTAACGGTGATCCGTGCTATAAGCCGGAAGTATTGACACGCATACCGTGAGCATCGACCTAGCGTACATGGCTTTAGTAGGTGAAAAACGCCATAAATTCCAAATTAAAAAAAAAACTTGAAAAATTGAGGTGCAACTGTCTACGCCTATGGGGAATGTGAATCGACTTTTCCAGAATCGCTGGCAATATGAAACAGCCAAAGCGCGAGTTTGGCTACTGAAACATTTTGTGGAATTTAACAACTCCAAAATGTATTCTATGCTTTTATCTTATATTCAAATTCAAACCATCGTCATATTTTTGCCGCAAGCCTCCATTAAACGCTTAGCAAAGCTTAAGGAAATTTGATATAATATCAAAAAGCCTAGGCGTCGTGTATGTATTGCTGGTAACCTAACACTAATGCTTCAATAGTTACTTTAGCGAAAGGAAATATAACGTTACTACAGCTAACACAGCTGATTGTTTCGAACCTGGAAGGGACGGTTTTTATCATTTGGGTTTGAAGGAAATATGAATACTGAGGTGACAGTAATAGACATGCAAGCGCTAGATTTACATTGAATTCCTTATTATGTGGAATTCTGAGGGTTTATCTTGAATGATGTGCTGTGCGCAAACAGGCCAAACTGATAAGGGCAAATTGATCGATTATAGTGAAGCAATCCACCGTAATTTAGTTGCTGTCTTGGAATGCAGCTCTAGTCTGCACAAAATTGAAACTTGAACTATCTAGATAAACCGACATGGTGTGGTATGATATGGTATGATACGATATGGTAAATACCGTAAGCCGAGAAATTCGCAATTACCGCTCTGTATAATATATACAGGCCTATACATACTCAGACTTTTCTGTTTTTGGAGTTCTGAGGTAGTTGATACGGCTGTGGGTATTCAATTTAAAGCACTTGTAAGAATATGCCTAGTATGGTCGAACGTAGATTATTGTAAGTCCCTATCTGTGGTTAAGACTTAGTCAAGTATTAACTTATTAAGTTGATGAGAAGATATACTAAAAATAATTACAAGTGTATTCAATATCATTTATTGAGTTATATGCATTGTCATTGTAAGCTAACGCGACAACGGTGAAGATGGTAGGATTGCGAAGCATAGGGGTGTTGTTTGTTTATTTGGAATTGATGGCGTTTTCAACTACTAAGGTCATTTACGCCAGGTCAATGCTTACGGTATACGTGTCAATACTTCCAGTTTCTAGCCCGGATCACGATTACGGCTCTCCGCACTTCCCCGAAACCAACTGCCAAGCAGGAAAGGAACGGATACCAATTTTAAAGTCTTCGATTTGACTTGGTTGGGAATCGAACCCGGAACCTCCCGATCAGAAGGCGGACAGTCTAAACCACTCGGCCAACTGAACGGTGTTGTTGACTGGTTGAATATATTAGGTGTCGTATGGTGCAGTATTCAGCCGAGTTGAAGAGAGGCCTGCGGTGAAAATATAGTGATGAGTTGAGTGAAAGATGAAAGCATACAAGACATACTTTTGGCTGTTTGACTATGCTTGAGTTAAGAAATGCAGATCCACATTCTAGCCTGTTCTTGCCTTCCCGCGAGGTTCGATAGTTGCGCCGAATTTTTCGTCATGTGTGTGTAAGCAGTGCCTAAATCTGTTGTTGGAAATTTTCTGTTGTACTGACGGCCGCATACGCGGACTCCATTCTGCCGGCGGCCCCAGCACCAGCGTCTGTGGTTAGCGAATTCTGACTACCCTGTGTCATATTGACGGCTACATCATTATGCATATTCTGAATAATAAATGAACTGATCGTTGACAGGCCATTGAAATATATCAGATTAAACTTGATCTAAATTCATCTCTATGGCTATGGCTGGAGCATCGGGCCCCTAATTAACGACGGTGTCTTTCACTGCCGCAGGTTACGTATGCCTAAAGTAAGCAAAGAGAGTATATACGACAATACAGACTGTGGCTAGAGGTCAATCAAACGAATGGGGTACGAGTTGTGGGCGTAGGTTAATTCTAGCAATTGTAAACAGCTAGCCGCGAATACCGAAATATTTTCTTAAATGCATTTATCGTTAATTCGACAACCATTTTGAAAAGTTCACTGCAGGCACCGTTCACTCGACAGTTTATATTACAATATACTGTGTAGTGTCCGCACTCCTGCAACCAGGGGATGGGGGAATTCGTGAGTCACGTGATCGAAAGCTAATAACCAGATTTAGCTTTCTCATGAGTTTCGAGTGATTTGTTACCCAAGTTCAAGCCACAAATCACCAAAAACTAGCATCATACACTTCAACGCGCATTATTTTATCACTTTTGAATATTATGATTGCTAGTGTGACGTCGTTGTTTCCCCTCAGAAATTTATAGTTGTTTCCGGGCCTGAGCGTCAGTATACACCATCATATCATGTAGTACAGTAGTGTGTTCGACAGCTGAAAAATTTTACGGCGAACTTTCCAGTGTATCTTTCGAGTTCAATAAACGAAAGTAACAGCTGCTTCCTAATAGCAATCGCAATTCAACACGTATGGTAGTTGCCACAGTAGATGATTGTAATAACTACTATTTACGAAACCCTTTAACGAAATATATTAATATTATGTTATTTCAATACTATAAATCCATCTCCCATCTCATCAATGTTATTGAATAGGAACAAATATGTCTTTCATAGTTCAGTATTATACCCATCCATTATTATACCCATCGCTTTTGGTATTTTAACCAAGTGGGCATCAGCTCATAAAGTAAGTCAGCTAGTGACGTATGTTGCCTGGTAATATATGGACGCGATAATAGACAGAGGACAGCATATGGTTATTAATGAGGTTTTTAGCGTCAGTCGATGGAAAGAATATTATGATATATACCAAGAAAACGTACACTTGAGTTAGAATGTTCCGCAGAACGCCGCTCAGTTCATACCATAGACTCTAAACGTGGAGTATCCGTTGATAATGAAAGTTTATAAGAATAGGCAACACCTTGGCAGTGGTCGTAGTTTTGTGAAATGTATCGGTACCAGCGGCTGTTTGAAATGTTCATAGACTTGTGAAATAGGGACTCATTTTCTTCAAATGCTCTTGTCAGATGTCATCAAACTTTCCCGTGAGTTTGGACAGTTGCACAAATATTTTTGATATTGCGCGACAGTAAAGTGAGTAAGCCATAAATCTATTCAGACGAGAATCCAGCTTGAGTGTACAATGTACACCATCGAGCATTAGTCGAAATAGACATGTAAATTTGCGTACGATAGATTACTGACGATACATGGTTATAAATGCTCATACCCATTTCCCAGTATCAGAATTTCATACACACGCAGCGTGAGTACCAAAATTATTATCTTTTGTCAACTGTTGATCAAGGATAGCTTCAAAACCGTTGAAAGTTGAAACTATTGGGACACTCGCCGTTTGTCGCAAGTGAACATGCGCTATCGGTCCCTGTCGATGAAACCCAAAATTCCGAAATGGTTTTCAATTTTTTTTAAATCTTTTATTCACATCATCGTCACACTGTCATCACAGACCCCGTACTTAGATAAAGGGTGAAGTGTTTTAAGAATTATTTGCCTGGCGGTAGATCATCTGCTGTAGACGTATGGCCTCTGAATCCAAATTTTCTCGAATGACAAAGTCGGACTTCATAAAGAATTTTATAACTTGTGTATTTATCAGGTATCTCAAGCCTTACGAATTGAACAATGTGTGTTTACATTACAATATCTTATTCCTGTTGTTTACGTTGATCGGCAATAGTGTTTGATGTCAGTGTAAGAGAGTGTTAGTGGATATATGATGTTAGGGAGATTAAACAATGCGATTTATCATCGTTGTTTTTGGACGCAAAACCACAATGTTCTTCTATTGTGATTACAGGGGGTCGACAGTAAAAATATGATCAAAATGTTTGGATAAAAGATGGTCTCACACAATTGGGTGGTAGTTAACGGTATATTTCGTGAAACGTTTTGGCTTTGTAAAATTCTCGAGATTTGCGAAATGAGATTTTGCCTTTGTTATGGATTTACGGCGTTTTCAACTAAGTTCAGGTCAACGCGTTTAGTACGCGTGTCGATACTTCCGGTTTATATCTCGGATAACTATCGCAATCACTAACCTCCGTACCTACTCTATACTAACCGCGAATCAGAGAAGAAAGGGATAGAAGTCGTTGGTTTGACTCGGACTGGAATTAAACATACGACCTCACGATCAGAAAGCGGAAAGTCAAATTACTTGGCCAACTGAGCTTTAAGCGCAAATTGGGATCCATTCTGATAGTCATCATTCACTTGAATCTACATACGTTGTCTGATTGCCCACTAGCCATGTCTGTACGTTTACACCAGTACATCCTTTGCTAACGCATAAGATCGAAAATTGCAGCGCAACAATCGCATTTAGCTGAGGACAGCTAGAGATCATATGTCAACAACAACTGGTTATTCACTTGATGAAGGAGGAAGCTCCAAAAGCTTGTGACCTACGTTTCCAATAAATTTTGCAAGAATATATAGCTGTGATTACACCGTCTGTCTTTATCTATCGTAGCTCGCAAGTGATCGTCGGCCATCAGCTACTATCAAAATAAAACTTTTTACGATATTTATCAAATGCCAACAAGTTTCTTATGCTTTATTCAACCAATTTTTATCATATTTTCGCCGCTGCCCCTACAGTAACGATTCCGCTTCGTTGTAACAAGCAGCAACCAGTGCGGCGGTCGCCGATTGAACACTATAGGTTGTAAATTTAAGTATCGCGCCATATTTGCATTCGTTACTTTATGATCGTACCTAACTTTGAGCATAGATCACGTCCACAATTCCGCAGCTCGTAAACTTTTACGCGACATCAAATATTTAGGTACTTAGGCATATGATGAATATCTGGCTTGTTGTGGTAAATTGTCCTTGCTTATTAGCAGAGGGACTTTGTTATTTCGGTAACTCTTGCAAATTCCGGATATTAAGGCCTTACATGGGTGTCTGCCGCCCACATCGTAATGTTCTGGCATGACGAGCGCGGTCCAGCTCACCGAATTTGACATTGGCATCGGTAATCTGCTGTTGCGAGTTGCTGCTTTTCCTACGAGATAGTGTAGTTGTCCAGACGCGAATCACCTAAAGACTGTGATAACCAAAGGCTGAATCATGCACTTCATCTACCGAAGGGAAAACAGATTAAGAGCGATGTCAAATGATCTGTACTTGAACTGCCAGTGCGGAAGATCTCATTAGTGTCTCTAATTGTATCTGGTTTTATAGTCAATTTATTTACAACTTACGTTAAATTTTCCAAGGCATTGCTGCTATGCGATACAATACTTTCATTAGTTCTAATAGTCGTGTCGTAACGTTTGCGCTTTCTAGAAATTTAACGAAGCTTTTGTATCAAATGTAAGGACTAACAACCCGATCGGCGCGATTTTCCCGTGTGGTTATTCAACAGCGTGATCTTGTCTTTCTTGTTCCAGATCTAGGAGACAGAACGAGCATTTGTCAAGGCGATTTAGAGAAATATCTTCTAGATAGTGTTTAGAAATTACTACGCCGTGTGCCCGCAATATATTATCCGGCGTGTCATGTTGGCGACTCTGTGCAATCTAGCGCCTGACAAACTAATCAACTGACTGGTAGACTGAGTATTCTTCCACAATATTTTGTGGCAAGCCCAGGTGACAGCGAAAGAGCGCGTTGACGGTTGGAGAATGTTATTTTGACATTTTCAGTGGGTGGTGTAAATCGGGATGTTGTCCAACGACAGAAATGTGCGTCAAAAAGCAGTGAGGGAATAGATTTTCCAAGCCGAGAATTAGCTTATGCGTATTGACACTTCTGTTCTCAGTGTATGCAGGGTAATATAGTTTATCGTAAATAACCACTGATGGGTTGGTTGTCGTCGATTTTAGCGTCCGCGAGATAATTCCCGTTTTCTTTGAGTCACCGTCTGCTATGTTTTGCAGACGAGTTACGAGAAACTGCTCTTGTTGCTTCTTATTTGTGTAATTTTCTTATATACGATCCGACCAAAAACGTGAAGCAAGAGCCAGCGGCGCGGCTCGATGCCCAGCTACACAATATCTATATACCAAATCTCCAACGAACTTCAGCTCTGTGCCCAAAACCAGTGAAGCGAGACCTTAGACTCTAAGGCTTAGAGATTCAAAAATTGGTCTCACGCAAGTACCGTACTGTAGATTTGATAATTGCCAAACAATATCATCGACATTCATCTTTCAATCAGGCCATCATCACAATCATGTTTTGGTGTACTGTATATATACCTTCGTTTGGGTGTCTGCAAGGTTTTGTACATTTTGCAGCTCAGGGCTCGATTCAGGGTTTCTTCGTGGTTTGTCCGTTCGAGAACCAGCAGACCAGGAACCACTGCAATGAAAAGTCATCGTATGGAATGCAAGGAGGGGAGGGTAATATATCGATAAGAAAAAACCTAGATTGCCGTACCCAGGCGGAAAAAAGAGAGGAAGCCTTGTAGAATGATATTACGAAAGGTAGTGTGACAGAAGAGACTAAGTCAGAGTTTATGCGAGTGATCTGGTATGGCCAACCGATTAGACAAGTCGAAAGTTCAAGACAAAGATTAGTATGATGATTGAACCCTAAAAAGTAATCAAGTTGGCAGCGTGTGACCTTGTATACCTAACGTCAGATTGTATTAATTCGCTCGACTGCGTTTCGGGTTTTGGATGTCTGGATGTATCGGTACTATAGTATTTTGTGTTCCAGTTTCGTTCCGTGTTCATGCAGGCTATGCATGTGTACTGCGTACCTGTATTAGCATTCCTAGTGATTGGAGTTTGGTCAGCTCAATTAGTTCTTGATTTGTTTTGCTAATGATAAGTAATCAGAAATATCGAACGGGGTTGTCTTATACACAGTTGTATCTTCTAGAAAGAAAGAAAGAAAAAGCGAACACCCGGTAGGCCTAGTGGTTCGTTCGACTGTCCTTATAATCCCGGATCGATTTCCGACTGAGTAAGACCAAATACTTCAATAAATTGCTATCCTTTTCTGCTCTGCTGGCAGTCGGTAGGGGTGTTGCGATAGTGACAGTGTGGTCCAGGTATAAAGAAGAAGCATAGCCTCATGTACTATGTGTAAGTAAGTAAACATTGACTTGCCATACGTGAGCTTAGTAGTTGGAAACGCCATAAATCTACAACAACTCTGTAAATTTCAACAGCCAAAGCGCGAGTGCCAATATGTTTTATACTCTTTTGCCGTGATCTCAAGCCATCATCATATTTTCACTGCAGTCCCACGCTAACTGTGTAGCACACAACCAGTGAAATCGACTGTTTTGTTTGAATTAGCAGAAATATGTTTCGCTATAACAAATGGTCCCGTTGCATAATCCGCTAACCACTTAGCTACGCAACGCGCTTTCAACGACGTTCATGAAATATTAATTAACCACAACGAGATTTCACAAGAGAAATCTTTCCCAGATTTGGAAAATCGTAAGCCTAACTTTGGCATGTTAAATAAAATTTTCAATGCTGGATCAAGTTCTCTCTGAAATGAGCTCATGCTAGAATGATGAGATGTTATTGTCGCTTAGAGTTTATGGCGCTTTCAACTAATATATGGTTATGTACGCCAGGTCAATGGTTACGATAGACGTGTCAATACTTTCGGTTGATGGCCTTGGTCACTATAAGAACCACAACCTTCTACACTCTACCGATACTATAACTGCCACACACAGAAGGAACGGATACCAATTTTAAAGTCTTTGGTTTGACTCGGTCGGGAATTGGACTCAGAAAGTCCCGATCAGAAAGCAGACAGTGAAACAACTCTACGATCCTAATAAAAGTTCGGGTGAACGATATTAATCGTGCAGTGAGCAGAAGAAGAAACAAACGGATTTCTCGCCGAGTTGGGCCGCCTGTAGAAATATCTACGCTGTCAGGGATTTTGCGGTACGCGGTTTAGAATAGATATTTTCAATATACCTTTATGTGCCAAATATGAAATGTTGGATAAACGCTAACAGCATATATTATATTTTCATAAATACCTCCAGATTTAGATAAATTAGGTTTAAATATTGTATAGTGTATATCGTAATGTGAGTGGGTCTTTGATATCACGGAAATGTCTTCCATGGAGTTTGAGCTTCGGCGAGCGCTCCTTTTGAAAGATGAGCAGATACGGGAGTTGGAATGTTCCTTAGCGGAAAAAGAAGCACTCATAGAAGAACTACGTGCCAATCTACATAAATACAAGGTGTGATATCTTACGTTTTTCAAATACTTACGCATCATAGTTATGATGTAAATATATAAATATAGTGATACAACTGTTCTAATGCAGAGCCACATTAATTGAAAACTTAGTTCAACAATGTTTGCTTTTTTTGGCACTTGTACGACATTTTTAATTGATTTCTTAAAGCCATTCGCCATTGTTATTTTCTGAGGCGTAGGGTGGTTTGACTGCCCGCCTTGTGATCGGCAGGTTGCGGGTCTATTCCAGATCGAGTCAAACCAAAGACTTTAAAATTGCTATCCGTTCCTTCTGTACTTGTCAGTCAATATCTGGGCAGTGCGGAAGGTTGTGGTTGTGATGGTGATCCACGGGGTATAAAACGGCAGTATTGGAACGTGTGCCTTAACCATTGTGATAAATGTGATGATTGCTCCTTTTGTGTTAATTATCTTGACCACTTGGTGGTGATAAGTGCGTTCGTGTTACGTGGTATCTCGTACCGGCTCATTCCCGTTTCGGATGGGTCGTGTGCTGGTTGTGTCTTGTTTATTCGGTAGCGTACTTGTGTGATCTTTGTTTTCTGTTTAGCATCACTTGACATCTACAGTAGTTATTAAAAGCCTAGTACTAGGTGATCCGAATAGGTCTCAAAGACCATCGACCGGGTGTTCATGACATTAACTGTAAAAAAACGCCGTAAATTAAAAAACCAACACTGTGTTTCTGCGTGGCTACAAGCAACATGCTTCAGCTTCATGTCGTCGGTTCTTTACTCGCATACTCATTTTGTGCATGCCAGATGCCACCTATCAATTTGTGGAAGATTCATAGAACTTGTGAACTTGTAGCATTTGAGGTATACTCCTTCGTCAGGTGAAATATGCGATGAATCTTCATTATGATATCAAAAGCTTATGTACTTCATTCAAGCCATCGTCTTTTTCACCGCAAGCTCTCTAATTCCATGTACAGCACATCGCGCGCTTACAGTTACGCTATTACATGACTATTGATCGATGGGAGCGGTGGTATAAGATATATTTGCGTTATTTCGTTCCTTAGGAATATTATTCTCAAAATTCAGGTCGGGATGTTAAATTACATACTGAGTGAGTGTACCAGCACAATTTTCCCGTCACGCCGAATTTATAGTAAAGAGTATTTCACAGACAGTCGGAACTCTTCTCCTTCTCTTGATAGTTTTTTAGCCTTATTATTGATCGACGGTAGAGTTCGCCTGCTGGTGGCCTACTGTGTTACGTTGTCGATGAATGTTTTCATAGTTCATAGAACAAGCGTTTCCGAGAGTATCTCGCGTCCTCAATCAATATTTGTTTATGTTTTCTTAAGTCAGTACATCGCAATCATGTTGAGTGTGTATTGTGTGTAATTATGTTCCAATACTAATTAATATTTAATCATATACAGTAGACTGCATTGCTATATTCAAAATACCTCTAAATATACGGGTCCCTGCCGTCGGAATGGAATGATATCTTGAGTATATGCATGAAATACAGTTTCGCTCTTAATATTTTATATTTCACAAAGACGATTTACCGCTTATTTAATGTCCACCCACTCGGGTTCACCATGTTTATTGTATGTCGGTTTTTATGGGGTCGCTACACTATTTATAACTATTAGCTGGACCTGCGATGAATTGGCAAAATCTATCGTGCGCCCACTCATCCGTGACACTTGTTACCATCACTGACTTCCTCCCAAAATTATATCGATGCTAGAGTTTGGACTCTGTTCAAGGTGATATGCTTGTTGAGCTCAGTTTGGCGTTTCATTCGTGTTGAACCTGTGTTCTTTGTTGGCTGTATTTCAGTCCCTACTCTAATATTATACCGGTACTCCCTGTCACCCAAAACAACATCGGTATATTGTCTTAAGTAACACCCGTGATAAACAAATTCAGAATTCAACTGAAAGCAAACCCGAATCTGCCAATACTTCTGTATGTCGTCGTAGAGCACGACGTTTTGAAAGTGGCTCACCGTACCCCATAGCGTGTTGATATATAGATGAATTTCGGTCAGAATAAAGTTCCCTCTGTCTGACAAAAACGAAACTCACAGTTCTCCCCCTTTTGCAGTCCGTTTTCCCACACTATGCTCAGCGGATGCAAAAGGATCCTGAGGTAAAGACAAATCATCGGAAAGAACGAGCACAGGGTATCAGTGCCGCGTCACAAGCTTTCTTCCTGAATCGCAACACCGTAAAGACGGAGTTCAAAACCTACAGCAAACCTGAAAAGTAAGTTTCCTTAAAGACTAATAGATGAAGATTAGCTTAATAAAGTACTAAGTCGCCCCTTAGCTTGGATCTAAGATCTTCAAATGAGAATATGAGATATTAGAGTTTACGAGAGTGTTTTTTGTTTGTATTTATTTACCAGTCAGAATAGAATATAAACAGAAATATGAATAATGTTGCGATACAGAGTAGACTGATAGGGAAGGGATGGACTGGGAGCACTCACTGATACCCTTGAGGTAATTTGACAAGTATGCATCTAGCAACCTGCTTTAGAAAACAGACACTAGATGCGGATACTACGTATTACGGGAGAGAGTTCAATGCAGTTATGATCCTTATGGCGAAGGAGATTTTTCTAGTCACGTAGGTATCGCTGAGTTAGGTGGTTTAATTGCGATCAACCGAATCAAACGTAAGGGGCAAAGTCGCTGCTTCTGTGCAAGACTTCCTGCATCATAGGGATAATGTGCCGTGTTAGTGCATCTCAGCTCTTTCCAGCGTCTGTCTCCTTGCCTACGTCTCTATGGTGCATGCTGAAATAACTGTGCGGTGTATGCCTATTGTCTGGAGATGCAAGGTGGTGGCGAAACCAAAACAGTCTTCGGCCATGGCCGGTTACAAGATCAGAAAGAGGAGTGTAACGAAAAATTGGGCGTTAGGTGAAAACAAAAATCACTTGGTCACCCCAACCATAAACGGAACATGTTCGAGGGATTGCGATAACGTGACACTGACGAATGGCTTACGTTGCAACATGCCTATGAATCTTACACTGATACAGTGACAAGATTGCTGAAACTGTTATATTTCAGATTTACGGATTGTTTCTGCCACCGCGAGGATAATAGGTTGGGACCAGTGTTGTCGCTTGGTGGCGCCTATACCCCAGTTTAGCGATTGATTTTGATTATTTCTGGCACCACCAGATTGATAGGATGAAAAAGACGCTGTCGCTAGATAGCTCTTGAAGACCTATTGTTCTGTGGTCACTCGAAGCAAATTGGTAGTCACTCACATTGTATGGTGTTGTGGTCTTGATCTTGACTATGGGTCGACCGATTATTATCGATGCCGATATTTGTATATTTGCGATTATTGGTATCGGAAGTTAGTCAAGTAAGGAAGTCAATATAGGATATCGGCCACAATAATCGGGCGATAATCAAGCTAATATCGACTTTTGGCCAATTATCGAGGCTGATATCGGCCATCAGACTGTACCATCGTTATTTAATAAAGGTGACGCTTAGGGTTGTGTAATCACGCCGCGCTCAAGGCGAGCGGCGACGCAACACCACCAGCTGCTACAATCTCAGCAGCGCGTCTGTTACGCAACACGGACTTGCGCTATGTCTCTTGTTCACACTCTGGGGCAGCGCGGCGTTGGTATGATCCTGATGTTAAGCGTTGATTTGATCCTGATGTTAGAGTTATAGACTTATAGTGTTCGTGCCATCGCTAGACTAGGCGGCGCCGCTATAGAACGGCTCACGCTATGTCGTAAACAGAAAATGAAAAATCCGGAAGTTCAAATAAAGAAACTAGCGGGTTAGCGAAAGAGCTCGTGCTTCTTCCTCGCCTCTTCGCTATTCTTTGCCCAGAATGAAGCGCTATCTGTACGACATAAAGAAACAAGCGGAAAACAGAGTGTGAGCGGAGCACCTGCGCTGTCTGGATACGCGATAATTCTTCATGATGTCCTCAAAGTAATCGTACGCCAACTGACACCCAACGAGACTATTATTTTCCATCACCGCGTGAGACGTTTATTTCGTCTGGCGTATCGGCAAAGCCGTGAATATTTCAACTTTGTAGACGGGTAGTATCCGATATCCGAATAAAAATAGCCAAAGTGTCCGAAATCGGCAACCATAGTGACACTACACACATTGTTAGCATGTACGTAGTGCTATGCTTATTGACTCATAGTTGCCCTGAAATTCGAACTGTGACAATGGCTTTAAATGGCAGCTAATAAGAAGTCATCTCGTCGCGTGGTCGGCACTAACCGCATAGCTTGTTCTTTATGAAGTAATTCTTGAAATATTCACCTGTATGGACCTTTATAATTTTGAAATAGGCTCGCCAAATCCCCCACTTTCCGAAGCAATATTATCATTTGGAATTTTCTCCTGAAACGCACTCTTGCATAAGAGTTGTAGATTATTAGTTTATATTTGAATCAGTTCGAATTAGCCTTAAAATACAACCAAGTTATTTGATACCGACGCAAATGTTCTTCTTGAAGGTATATTTTTTTGAATCAGTAATGATTTGAACGCAAGACACTTATTTTTTGTCGTGAGCTATCTTCAAAGTAAGGCGATTGTTGATAGTAAATTTTAAAGCCGTTGTCATAATGTTGTTGGTAGATTCACAAATTCAACACGTATACTGATGATTCGATAAAATTTATATTAATAACCTAAAGAAACAAAGTATACCGACGTAAGTTAACGACACACGAGGTCCCTTTTCAAGCCCCGAGGCTAGAATTATATGTTTACGCCTCAACTAAAATATGTATCGAGATACATATGTCTTGACTCAAATCATTTGCCAGTCAGTGATATCGTCGAAAAAGATAAAGACGGTTGGTGGCAAGAGGACTATACCAGAGGATTTCAGGAGAGATTTGGATAATTCGAAGTACTATTAGGATAATATGAGTAAAAGCGAACGAGCGAAGCGAACCTGCGGTGAAATAGAATTCGAAATAATGAGGATCGCTAGTTGATAAAGGAACGAAGCTCCGAAAGCTTGTAAATTTAAATTGGACTGGACGTGTTAAATCTGCGGTAGTGGTTTATAACTGCAGTACAGCATTTACTATGGAAATATGAGACTGGCATGTTTACAGTAACTCAATTGTCCGAGGTATTTCACCAGGCAATTGATTATATGGTTGAAATTTGTAAAGCGACATTAATGATGAAGTGTGGTGTCGTAATGATGGCGTCCGCGTTGGATTTGCTGCAAGGGTCTTGACTATGAGATATTAGTACGAAAGCGGGAGCGTCGAGATCGCGCGTGGTTTTATATGTGCAGTTTTATACTCTTCTAAACACATGATACAACATTACACTTTGTCCTTTGCTATGAAAAATGGTTGATTCAGTTCTATATATGCCAGAGCCCAAGGAGAAATTCAGTAGGTCGGAAGCTCTGACTATAGGCTCAAAGAGAAATCGATGCATATGATTCGTGCGTTGTACAGTATAATGATCGCCAGCGAAGCGCTTCCCCCGTAAAGCCTGTATTGGCATCTCATCACCTTTGATACTTGTGAGAACTGCGATACCTGGGTATATCCGCAACGCCGTTTAAAACAGTTCACAGAATCTCCATTTTCTATTGAAACGCCCAGTCAGAAAAATGCGAGGATTCCGTCGTGGCTTGCGTGTGGGGTTGCCAAGGCTTGCGCATGGAACGCCACGCGTTATAAGGTTTACACATGGTCTTGTTAGGGAAATACCTGGCCCATGTATAACTTTGCCCATGCCCTTGGCCATGCCTTATCGCACTCATGTGAACCAGGTATGCCATGAGTAAGGCCGTAAATGGCCGAAACACGGCCACGTGTACACGGGCCAGTGTTGCGTTGGCATACCCTTAGTCACGCGTGGGCCACCAAAGGCCATGCGAAATTGTAGCCTCGCGCCATACGTGGACCAAACATAAATTTCTGATCGGGTGTGAGCTTACCGTACTTCACTCGACTGCCATATGTTTCTCTATTTAGCCATTTACGAACGCACTGCTCAATCAGGCCACGGCCTATGTTTAGGGGCTTCCACCATAACTTTATCACTACCTTTTCTACAAAAGTGATACCTGCGATATTTTAGGGACCTGTGATACCTGGGTATGGTTTAGAACATTTCAGAGTGCATTTCGTATTGGAAGTGGGAGCCTACACAGTATTTCGCAGCCTCGACTACCATATGTTGCTCTATTTAACAATTTACGAACGCACTGATCGATCAGTCCGTAGGCCTATGTGAAGGTGCATTGACGTTGGGTGCGATAGTACTTAACAGGAGATAGACATATTATTGATTTTATCAATATTTGATGAGAAAAGCTGTATCATCATTAATTACAGTCACTTTCGGCGTGCGCGAACGTGAAAGGGGGGTCATTACATTACAGCCGCACGTATATAGCCTAGAGTCATTTGCAGGGTCGGGTATTCGATGGGCACCGTCCATTTTATTTAGTGTTTATGTCTGCTGTAGAAAGCAGGCAGGTATGTAATGATGACCATAAGCAAAACATTAGTCTAACCCTAAGGTACCGGAGACCAGTAGAACCAGTAGGTAGTCGATGCAGGCATGTAGTAGATCAGTCAATGTTCTGTAGCTGCTACGAGGGCACGGCACATTCGAGGTCTGACCATTGCTCAATATGCTGGACTGTTTTAAGTATAGGGGTCGACCGATTATCGAGCCCGATATTTGTATTTTTGCGATTATCGGTATCGGCAGTTAGTCAAGTAAGGAAGTCAATAATGGATATCGACTTCAATAATCAGACGATATTCGGCCTATAATATCGTCTATGGGTCGATTATCGAGGCCGATATTTTGAATTTTGGATTATTATCGATATCGGCCATCAGTCATGTGAAAGCCGATTATCGTATCAGCCTTGAAAAAACCGATACCGATCGATCTCTAGTTTTAAGTATATTTTTAGACAGCAGGCCTGCTCATCAAGTGATTCCCATATCAAAAGATAGGCCTGCTATCAATCAAAGCCGGCGACCAGATTAAAGCAGTCACCGTAGCTGTTAGTGAAAATATGAAGTAATAACTACGCATCCTCTTTACTCATCACTAATGGTGAAGACGCCGTAATGAATTACGGTTAGCAATATACCAGACTTGTCGCAGTGTTGTGTTGTAACCAAGTTACAGATTCCTGGTCACGAGTGAAGTTGAGTCACCGTTGAGTCAAGTCTCCCATCCGAGTCAATAGGCGAGATGAGACATTTTACTCAAGACACGAACAACTTGGTTAATGTTGTCAAATCAACATTCGTAACTTTTCCTAGTTGAGGAAGGTGGAATGGAATGGAAAATGGAATTATATATTCTTCCCAACATGTTTTTCGAAGGCTCATATTCCTCGAGAAAGTTACGTTAGATTTGAGTTGTACAATCACTTTAAGATTACGAATCTACAATTCTCCTTGTCCCTTATCAACCCTGACGCTTAGATATAATCTGATATAATGTATAAGGTAAACGCACTGTTACGTCAAGAGAGGTAGTTGTGATGTATGATTGTATACATCACATAGCTATACATTGTAAGATTAGATTAGTCGTGCTACATAGCCTACCCACGAGGCCGAAATAATGTTTATAAGAATTTTAAGTACACCTATCTGTTGTTAATGTTAAGCTTTCTTCGCATGCAAATTACAAACACGTGAACGCGATTACATCTAGAGTATATACTTAAGGTCATCTATATCGGTTAAACAACTTTGGCTCATTTTGTAGATTTCGGTGTGCTGATTCCGAAAATATACATCTCTCGACTCAAAAATGTCTAGTTACCGAGATTTTCGCGAAAAACCGTCGAATTTGATTACGCCAATGGGCGTAGCATATATCAACTGACAGCTGTCAAGACGACGGGCGAAGGCGCGAGCTATAATTTTTGAGCTCTATGGTCTCTGTTGTTGTCGGCGCGAGCGGTCAAGTCGAGTGCGAGGATTTCGTGCTATTTGTAGACGGTCTTTTGGCAGAGCTACGGGATTACGCCAAGGATATACGTTTTTCAGCGGTTATGGAAAATGCCGGCGAGAATGTAGTCACATACTACATGTCTGCAAGCTTTTCGAACAAAGGTTTGTGAAAGGATGTGTCGTTTGTCGTGCTTATCCGGATTGCCTTCAATGGAATGTCTTCGGCCATATACACGTTCACCTTCCTAGTTTGTACCTGAGTATAATTAGGCTGCCTTAATCACAAGAGTAGGCCTAGGATTGTTGAGGGCAGTAATATAGGATAGACCTATGTTAGGCAGGTAGACACACGAAACTGACTCAAGTATACCAGTACCATACCGCACCCAAGTGTGCGTGGCTAGACAAATAAACGACCCCATTAGACTTATCCTATATTAGGGCAGAAAATGCAATACTTTATATACTTCAATTTTTAGGCTTTTCTATCGAATGAGAAATCTGTTGACGGTCTGTGCTACGCATTTGCCAGGCTCTACAAGGCTCAACTTCAGCTGCCTGGTCTCCTCCTGCAGAAGGTGTTTTACGGTCTGGCTTCCAATGACTCTATGACTCATTCATTTACTGTTCCCCAGCTACATGAGCAGAAATCTTCTGAACTATCAGTGCATACCATGAATTTGTAATGAGACACTGTACGCCACAAACATATGCAATAAACATTGGATTGAAAAAGATAGAGTTATGAGAACAGTGTATTTTGTTTAATTGGATGGAATAAACCTGCAGAATCTAGTTAGTTTAGTGAAGAGGCATTGAGCAAGGATGCTTGCAAATGCTCTGGGTTATGGACATGCATCTGTGTAGGCAAGATAAAATTCTTATGTGATCCAATGTTATTGGTGATCAAGGGTATACGCCCTATAGGCCCACAACATAAAAATATTTGGAAACGCCAATCCATACAAAAGGGTCAGTCTATCTATGGCCATGTGGGTGCATCAGAAGCAAATAATAAAAATGCACACAAATTTGCTTGATTTATGGTGATATAGCAAGATCAGATGTAACTGAATATAAATAGCATGTTAAAAGTTACAAGTAGGCTTCAGGAGGACTACTAAAACTGAAATGTTCAGATTTACCAATAGGTAGAAGTAGAACGTAGAACTAATCAAGCGAGGGTCAAAGCAAAGTTGACCTGTTAGCATTTGTGGCTGGGTAGATCCTACCCGGAACTGCAGCTTCTAATCAGGATCTCCACCATTGTCACTCCCACACATAATATATCAACCATTAGGCCGATGATTGCATAAAAGTGTTAAGGCAGAAGTCCAGTAGTTTGCTGTGTGGCCTGGTAATCTTGTGCATACTGATAGAAGGATATCAGGCTGAACAGACAATTCAATCATCAGTCATTCCCAAGCTCTGTTTACTGCACCCTTGACCATCACAATATCCAAGAAGTGTGAAGCGAATCATTTGAAGAAAATCTCCATTTGCACTGGCGAAAGCAAGGCATCATTGTATATCTAGATTGTTAGGTACCGGTACCGTAACATTCTAGTGTCATTGTTAATGCTGGCAATTCAACGTTAGCATTAGTACTAAGGTAGAATTCCATCTGTGAATGACAACATACTCATTAGGCTCCTCTTGATTCAGCTAGGGCAACAGGTAGTCAGGCTGGGGTAACTACAGTACCATATTACACCACATGAATCAATAGGGTTTAGCGGAGATGCATCGTACATCCTACTACCGTATCATACCGGTAATAAAAGTGAACAACCGGTACCAAGTGAACCGTGGAATTGCGGACTGGTACTGATTGGTGGACAGCAGAATCGCAGCCTACATAAAAATGTCATAAGAGCTGCTGAATAGGTTACGGCGAAGCAGTGAGATAATAATATAATTAACATGGAGCTTGCAAATCTACCAGGGCTAAGTTGGGGAAACTTTCCGACATTTATACATGGGTCAGCGATTCCACTGTCCGCCGTTTAGTACAGGTGGTCATGTTAACCAAACTTCTGTAGTGCTGGTCCTGTCTGTGTTGGCTCATTCCTCACCCCCCATCCTCCTTAATAATCTGCCTTTCCAACATACCCTATCCTCCTCGTTTCTATTTCATTTTGCCTGCTGTGTTACAACATCAACCACACCACATTCATAAGTCTTTCGCGTTTCTCCTTAACGCTGTACCGGTATCGTTCTAGTGCTAAAATTCTTGTAGTATACATACGAAATATACAACATCCCCTCGCACTTACTGAAATTTGGCGATAAACGGAGGCTAATATCATATAATAAAAGAATACCAGCAGTGCGAAAGACGTCGCCGTAACTATACAACCAGACCGAAGCGCGGACCACGAATCTGCGACTCGGCGACCGAGGCAAGCAGTCCGTGATCATTGAAGCGTGACCGCAAAGGGCGTTGCTGACGCTTCAGCACCTACGCTATTTGGTATGCTTATATATTCAGCAGTTCTTCGTTTATATTGGAAATGAACCCGAGAAATGGAAATATGATGATGCTCAAAAACTTAAATCCAGACACCCAAACCCCTAGAAAGACGTTTAGCCGAGAATTTCATCGTTTCTTGAAGGCCTCTAAAATCACGTTTCTTTCAAATATCTCACAGAATCAGCTTGGTTATTGCCCCAAACAGCCATTGAGAGGTAGAACTTTTATAGTTAAAGATATTCCACACCATTTCCCCACCCAAATTCGTCAAAGAACGCCGAAATACAAAGTACAAAAATGACAGCATAAAAGTGCGTACACGCCGTGACGTCACGACGTGTGCCGAATTAATTTTTTGCAGGGCGATATCTCGGTAATTATGCGGCTTTGAGGCGAATGATGTATATTGCCGAAATCAGCACAAAAATCTCTACAATATGAGCCAAAGTTGTTTTAACCGATATAGATGACC